>KI423086.1:13207-47341 GCA_000473375.1 Anopheles culicifacies | reverse complement strand
GGCGCCCAGCCAAAGTGATAAAAATTCACCTCCTAAATACATACACCTGTACTGTCTGCAGTACCGAGTCCCCCAGCAAGCATACCGGGCAGAATTCTCAAAAAAGCAGCAAAAACCGCAAATGACGTATTATTGGTAGATTCATCGCGATGTTATTTTGTGTATCACACATTCCGCAGTCGCTCAGTAGTTCCGTTGAATTTGTCAACTCCATAAACAGTATAGTTTTAGATCTTACTGATCAAATCAATTATACGAAAACCCTGTACCGACAACATTCCGAGGAGTACAAAGCATAATGAGTCATGACATTGCTGATTGCTACTTGAAATTTTTCATGGTGTGTGTCATGAAGCGCCGCTTAGTTTTGTCCTTGTTCAGAGTCCAGGATCGCGAACGTTGCTTTTGTAGGAATAGCTATTGTAATAACAACAACTAATTATCAAAATATCTATTCTTCTATGACCTATACTCGTGCAAATGGTACCAAATGTAGATATGAATGATATTGGTCCGTATTGCCAAAATGGAAGAATATGCGATGCGCATAAGCATGAGCAATGAAGTTTTGCGCTGGAAGTTTCCGTTGTCTCCTGGAATATTGCCGCCTCAAGAATCACGGTGCCATTCTTTATTTTAGCTCCTTTTTTATTTCTTACGTCAATGCAAATAGGTTGCATAGCTGTTGCGTTCATCTCGTCAGTGCTTAACGAGAGAACCTGAATCTTTTTTATCATTGTGTGCTTAACATTTCAGGGCAAAAAAATGTCTCATGGGGATCGCCGGTCCACCGTGTGATCAGTGTTTAAGATATTTCCGTCAAGCTTTTCCTTTTTATCATTAAAAATTGAGAAATTGAAAAAAAATAAAAATAATACAAAAAACTGCACATTATTACATTTACTTCAATCATAACAATAATATTCATTTCATTTTCTATACAGGTTTAGCAATGCGGCCTAGCCGTTCTTCATGAATAACAAAAAAACTATTTTGTTTTTTTTTTCTCTGTCGCTTCCTTCTGAGGAAGGTTTGCTTTAACGCTCGTTACGCTTTGTGGCACGAATGCGCAGACCCCGGAGAAAAAGGTTCGTTGCACGTTATTCCCTTTGCGCAGTCACGGTGCCATACCCTCTTCCTTTCTTCTTCTTTTACCAACTTTTCGATTCTTTCCTCGCTCACATATTGCTCCCTACTTCATCCCACCCTTGTCTGGGGCTATGCTGCGATAGCGCCTTCGCTCATCGGGTGAAACAACATTTGCAAGTAGTCCTGGTTGAGAAAAAAAACAAAGAACCCGAGACGCAGAAGCATATTTCAAAACAACTGCCCAAACACAGTCATTGACCATTGTCATGTACTTTTTAAAAGACTTATATTAAGCAAACGATTTTCAGTGCTTGTTAAATTTGGAAAAACAACCCGTTGGGAGATATTTCAGATCTATATCTTCTCCCTATGAAATATGAACAAACGGGACTATTTCATCAGGATGGGAGGTTGAGAAGTGAGAAAATAAGGATAACACACCTACACACTTACGCCATCATTCAGAAACAAACACACCTATTTTCAGGATTTTCATGAAATACACATGCGCACAGAATGAAGCCAACGGGATGAGAATACGCTCAGAGAAAAAAAAGACTCCTACCGGTATGACACCGGCCGGTTCCGACAATTGTACGGCGTTGAAGGGCGGAAAGGATATAAATAAAACAAAGTTTCCAAACATAAATAACATGTAATGCTTACCGTAAAGAACGTCGCTGGGATGCGTATGTTGTTATTAGAATGTATTCAGTAGTTATTTGCGGACGTAGTAATAGTGATGGTGGCAGTAGTATAATCGGAAGACAGAGGTAGTACAGATGGTTGCTAGTAGTCTGGCCGTGGCAGTGACGATCCCGGGCGGCTAGTTTGATTACAACGCTACTCTCAGAAACTCAAAACGTGTTGTACACTGTAAGCTTGTTTTCTTTCTTTACTCCTTTTTCTTCGCTTTGTGTTTACCGCAGTACAGAACACGATCTTTGGCTTAAGGACACAACGATGTTTCGACGCACAGATTTGATGGGATTGATTGAAATAAGGACACCCGAAACACACCACTACGCACGACAACAGAAGGATGACGAATATCCGACAATAAACACTGCGTACTCGAGACTGTAGAGTTTCTTCACCTTTTCGCTATGACGCTGTCTCGCGATGACAGGGTGCTGGAGGCCTTTGGTACAAACGCTTGTTGTGGTTTGATCTTGGTTTGATTGATACCGCCCTGTGCCGTAGGACCTGTTCGATGCTGCGATGGCTTCACAACCGTATGCAGAGGAGGAGTATGGTACCTTCACACAGAGTTTGGTTCGAATACTTGAATGGTAAGCTGACCGTAGCGTTCGACTTGGCTGATGGAGCACAAATGAAGTTGGTCGGCGTACCGCTTACACAGTTATTAGTAACGGAGCGCATCGCCCGGCATGCACCACTCCACCACCACAGATAAACATCGCACACACCAACAACGCCCGCTATGTACGCACCAAAAAGAAATAGCGAAAGAGAAGTAAAGAGAAAGAGAGTCTCTCAAATTTTATGCAACCGGAACTCTCCGGGGTAAAAAAAAAGAAATTACCCAAGCAATGATCCCTGGAATCGGGATGAAGGCAGAAAGATCGGTAGAGAGGCAAAAAGATGAAATAGCATTTTCTGCACAAACTCCAGACAGCAAAACATGAGAATGGATATACATGCTCTCTCGTCGTTTGCAACATAGTGCAGGGTTCGCCTCAGTATTATAAAAATCCTATGTTTATTTCTTCAAACAAATCATTACAGCGAGGCATGGAACTATCGCCGCACTGACGTTTTTGTAACGTGTGCTTCCGTGTGGTAGCATGTGCGTTCACTTTTTTATGGCTGCTTTTGTCGTCTCTCTTTCGACAGTTTTGCTGTCAAATACTGTGTTTTTCGAGGAGCGCGCTGGCGTTGTTCCATGATTAAAAGCCCTGTAAGTTAAACTTAATATATAATTCAGGTTAGACAATCTTACAAATGCTCATCTATTCGTTGGTTGTTCAAGCCCTGCTATAGAATGCTTATGCGCATTTCCCTGATGTAGTGCGGTTCGCCTTCATCGCCCACCGTGAAAATGGAGTACATCGTTTCGGGTGAGGTCGATGAGCTTCCGGAGCAAGAAGAAGCCTCAACCCGAGAGGTGTGATAAAAATTACAATTACCTACCGCTCATTCAACCGGAAAACGCCTGCCGGAAGTAGTCGGGCGAGATCGATGGATTCGAGATACAGAATTTTCCACATCCCTCGGGGATAGAGGACACAAAAATAGAGCGACGCGCATTTGTTTTCATGGTCGAAATTCGCTGAAAAAGCTCATCAAAGCTTGTCTCATCGATGGAACGATTCGCCTCAAAATGCATCATGCATCATAGCGTTCCCCATACGGTGGAAGAAAGTGGTTGAGTAAGAGAGTCACAAATGGGTTAACGTTTCGAAAGCTCATGAAATTTTATGGCACCTTCGTTTTATTTTCATCAACTCCTGCCTCTTCAGCCTCCAATGTATCCAAGCAAAACGAAAATAGTTTACCTCACGTGGAAACTGTGGAAAGCCTCACTCTGCGATTGTTACTGGACACCTCGGGCAGGTGATAAATCATTAAGCCGTTTTTCATTGGGGAAAACTTGAGTTTAGCTTCGTTTAGTACGAGTTTTTATAAGAGTTTCCAGTATCGATGAACCGAACGGAGAGCCGTCGAAAGATGAGGCCCTATGCTTATGGGGAAGAAAACTCGCTTTCACGCCGAGTTGATAAAGGACGTCACGGAGTTGGTTATGATGAGCAGAGAAGCGCTCTCAAAATCGCGATCGCCAGCTTAGCAGGCATCGTGTGCTCTTGGGGGTGATAAAACCTACTCGTCCATTTAGCGCACGGGCGGCGGCAAGATTGGCTTTGTGTCGGTCCATGGCCACACATTCTGGAGGCATTGTTTCCTGGAGCGTAACGAAACGCCTTGATAAATCATCCCACCACTGCAATCGGTCGCGGGATATGTGCGCGACGTAGCAACGGGGGTACCAACATCCGGCCGATTGGGAAGCAAAGCAGCAACCCATCAATCGTTATTAAACTATACAGAAACAGGTGCAATTTGAAGCACATTGCAAACATGTCTGCCTGCCATGCGCGCGCGCATGTGTGTATGCGAGTGCGCGAAAGATGGTATCGGGAGGTGGAAGTTCACGAGAGGATTTCACTAGCATTTTCCTAGCACAGATGCGTATAAAAAGGTGTTACATAGGGATGCCCTTGTTTTTCGTATGATCCTTTTAACCATTAAAGTCAATTTTCTTCTTCTCTTCATAGTGCACACACCATTAGCATTTGATAGAAGATATTATGAACTTTGCAGCTGTGCTATTTGTTTTCTTTATTATCTCTAGCATTTTTTTATTGTTTGACAGCATCTAAATCCCAACCGATTAAATGCTAGCCCCATTTGCATTAAGTTGCTAATTTTACATCGTTTCTTTTTTATTACCATTATGCCATTCTTCGCACCCGTCTGAATGTTGATTTGATTTAGGCTTTAATCAGTTTGTTTGCGTATGTGTATAAATGTTATCTTGCTCATCATAATGACGATATCTATCACCCCATTTTCCCTTGATTTGTTTTTCACATCATGCACTAGTGATGATATCTCTTATTATTTCAAATCATTGTGTTTGCATGTGTGTACGTGAGTGGAAGAAAGGGCACACAAGTTTCATTCGTTGTTACCCAGCGCAGAAAAACTATTACGTTTATTCAAGTGCTTTACCAGTCTTCAAGCAATTCCATAAACCTCAATTAGTTCTGCGGGGTTTTTAAATCCACGTCCAGATGAGCAAGCAGTGGCGGATTAACCTATGGGCAGAATAGGCGGCCGCCAAGCGCCTCACAGCTCAAGAAGTCCCATTAGCCAAAGTTAGGTATCAAAAGTATTATTCACCCCAATCATCCATACTTTGACAAACGTTTTTAAATAGCACGCAAGATCTGGGTATTTGATACTAATTCCTTTGACTATTATTATTACTGTTGCCTTGGTCATATTACACAACGTCGGATTGTGTTCTTCCATGCATTCTTCAATTTATCTGGTTTGCACACAACTCAACACTCCAATGAAAACCATTCGAATCAATTTGAACCACACTCTATTCTTGGTACGCTACATAAACGAGCCTCGCCAAGCGTAGGTGTTAAGTTGTTAAGTCTCGGCACAGTGCATCGGCAAAGCGGAGAATAACGAATCACTTACTCTGCTCAGCTTGTAAAGCGCGCCACCAAGCATCCGCACACGCTTCTAGCATCAATTAGCAATTTCCTCGGCTCAGCAACTGACACTTTTAGACTGCGCAAATATGGTTCCTTGCGGTCCCTGGAGTTTTGTTCGTCTGGCTAAGGAGGGGCTCTCGTTTTAGACGCATGGTTATTTCTTCTTTCATTTAATTTGACTTCCTACACGGCAGTGCCCTATCGACGTCATTTGCATCTCAAAACGATTTGAAGACAAGGCCGGTAAATCGCTGAGGCATTACGGAGGACAAGCCGAGCAAGGGATGAGGAAGAATGGCTTAGGACATCGCATGTGCTACTGATATGCCATAGCGCGTCGATCCGGAAGCATATGGTGTTTGCTCATAATTATGTATATGTGTAATTTTCTTCTTTCCAATTTTCGATTCTAACCCTTGGAGGGAACAATGGTTCTCATTTTTTTTAATCCAGCGTCCACTTTTTAGGCAACATTGATGTCAATGCCCAATTAAATATATTTGTTCCATGAAATAGTCAAATATTCATGAGTTTGATTCCAACAATCGGTAACTTAAAGTTCCATCATTTTTCTAAATAATCAGTCCTGTTATCTGTAATTTTAGTGCTGTTTTTAGTAATGTTAGAAAGATCTGCGGTTTCGGAAGATTGGAGCGGTTCGGTGGCCGAGGAGATTGAGGGGCCGGTCTTCGAACGGACAGGACCGAGGTTCGAATCCCATTCGGGCCGTTCCCCCGTACGCAAGACTGACTATCCTGTTGCGGGTACATTCAAGTCACAGAAGCCAGAAATGGCGACAGGCCAAGACCTCTCGAGGTTGTAGTGCCATAGAAGAAGAAAAAGAAGTAGAAAGATCCTCCTTTGTTTCCTCATAGATTAAACTTTATCTAAATCAGGCCATTTCGTATGGTTGATTCTTGCAATGCCCAATGTTAGCAGAGCCGAATTCTTCTACTACTACTACTACTATTCTACTGTTCTACTATGTACAATGAAAAATATTGCATGGAACATCTTGGATATGAAATATTGGGATAAAGTTCATGCATGGCTTTTTGCAGGCTGAAATAAAATGAACATTAAAAAATGCGTTTTGAACAATTGAGAATGTACAGAATATTTGTTTTCAATCCAAATGTCAAAAGTTAATACACTACTGTGCTTTATTATCCTCATTAATATTAAATGCTAACCAACTGTAAAATTATTGGATTACTATAATAACATATCAAATAGAGACATTAAAGCGATAGAATGTGAATGTAGATAATAATGAAAAACTTGAACAAAAATTATGAAAAATGATGAATGATGAATCAAAAAAAATTAATAAATATTTTTACTTCAACGACCATAAAATATTTCTTACCGCTCACAAGCGGGAATCACTGTTCTAGTCTTCTTTGAGAATCACTGTTCTAGACTATACTCAACTAGGGAGGTTCTACTGCTAACAATCCACTATATTTAAAATAGGAAACATTAACACTTATACGATACGGAACAGCAATGTCCTGAATGTTGATTCTCGTTGAAAAAAAAAACTTGATCTTTTAAAATCCCAAAACTTTACTTAGCCTAGTATAAATATATCTAAGTAGAAGATTCCCTGTGCAATGACACAAGCGAGATTACCAAATCCCACACTGCTTGAATCACTACCACATAGCAAGTTGTACCATCAACTTCACTGATGGTACTACAGGTGCTATAAAGTAGCGTTAGATTACGTTCTGCAGATTTAGTACGACTCTTCACGCATCGATTACCTTACACTTGAGTGGCGATAACGCGGATACTAGTCAGTCATTAGAAAGTGTAAGGATATTTGCAAGCTCCATAAATCTTTAGAATAATTTCCAGAGCAGGAACAGCATAGAGTGCGAGGATTAACAGTGGTCGTCGGGAGATGTGCTAACGTGTACAACATTTAAAACGAGGATGAACTATATGCTTCCGTTTATTTATACTCTTTCCTCGGTGATTTGGGTAGCTCAAACCGAAGGAGAGCCCTCAGAAATGCTCGAGTCATCATCCTCACCAGCACCCGGCGATGGCTTTCAGTGTCAACGTCCAGGACGCTTTGATAATCCGGACGATCCAAGCTGTCGAACGTACCTGACGTGCATCCCGCATAACATTCCCGATCAGGGTGCGTTCTTACTGCGCCAAGACGAATGTGGCGTGAACGCACTGTTTAGTGGGCGCTTTCAGCGCTGTATTTCTGGTAGTGACTGTGCCACACTCGAAGATTTTTACGCCATTGAGTATGAGTGCTACGAGTGCGGAAAGTTCGTTTTACCCGGTTCCACCGACTGTCGCCAATTTGTAAACTGTCTCAAGACAAAGGACCCTGGGGTATTCGTACCGATCAGACAGAGTTGTCCTACAGGTAAGATATTTTCCGAAGAAGCGCACGCTTGCGTATTGGAAGAAGAGTTCGAATGCAATTCGGCAAAACCAACACCTAAAATGCCACCAGACGCATCTCTGTCGCCGTCGGCGCAAATAGCAGACCCATCATACAGTGGTGGACATTTGTCAGATTTTGTGTGTCTCAGTCCGGGACGATTTCCAGACGAATCGATCCCACACTGTCGCGGATATCGTTGGTGTACGAGTGAACGTACTGCTGATCATGGTGTACGTCTCGTGTCGCGAAATTTTCTCTGCGAGTCGGGACAGCTGTTTTCCGAGTTTGAAAAACGATGCGTACCTACCGGAAGCTACCAATGTCCAGATGATGAAGTCAGCGTGGATCGGTTCCGGTGTATGGTGGTCGGAAGGTTTCCTGATCGGAATGCTATCGCATGTGGGAGTTATTACCACTGTCAGCAGACTGCAACAGGCACCTTAAAAGCTACGCTAGCCCAATGTCCTATGGGGACAGTGTTTTCCTGGCTGACGACACGATGCGTCCCAAGTGCTGAGTACGTGTGTCCAGTTGGAGCCATCGGGGCCGATTTAGGAATTGCCGGCGAAACGGTAGCGGTAGTACTGCCCGCGATAAAGCAATCGGACCAAAAGGGTGACGCACAGTCGGTGAATAGTCGTGGCCGATCACACCGAAACCGTTGCTCGAGCTCAGGTCGCTTTGCAAACGATGCAGATGCGCTTTGCCGGACGTATTTCATCTGCACGCGCGATGCAAGAGGAGCTTGGGCAAGGGTTTTAGTGCGGTGCCCCGCTGGTACCATATTTTCCCGTACGGCTTCACGATGCGTCGGGAGCGAGACCGCATCACAATCGCTTTGCCCGGTGAGTGAACCGTCTACGATTCCACCAGCAATCGACCGAAACGTCGGAGACTCTGACGAGAGATACAATGGCAGTGACGAGGAGCTGGAATGTACCGAACCGGACCGGCTGTTACCAAATCCGACCGATCGCACCTGCCGTACGTACTTCGGTTGCCGGTGGGATGACGTTACAGAGCGATCAAATCAAACCACTCGAAGGTTACGGTTGCATCTGCTACAATGTCCTCAAGGGTTGGTTTTCTCAACCAGTGCTGCTCGGTGTATGAATGCTAGCTTCCGAACTGATCTGAAGCATACAGATACCGATGACATTCCGGATGACGGATCTGGTGCTTATTTTACATTTTGTGGCGTATCCGAAGATGGCTCCGGAGAAATAATCGATCCGTCTCCTGACGCATGGTTGTCTACATCGACCATTCCGTCGGGTATTCAGCAAGAACCAAAGTCAACGGAACAACCTACAACCATCAACAGCAGCACCAGCAAGATTTCATTAACCAACGCACTAAACCTTATCCAACGTATAGCGCCACAGGACAGTGCGAGTGATGATGGTGGAGGTAGTTTTAGCTATTCTGGACCTATGCCGGAGTATCCGTGCACAGCGACAGGTCGTTTCGCCGACATCAACTCGGTCGACTGCCGGTCATATTTCCTGTGCAAGCTGCAACAACCTTCTGGTTCGTTTGTGTCGGTGTATCTTACTTGTCCAGATGGGATGGTGTTTTCGCGTAATGTCAACAAATGCATCGTGTCCAATCGTCACGTCTGCTAGCTCTCACGTACATGGTCTTCGATCCCCATCAACAACGTTCTGTTCTCGCACTAAATGGAATAAATGGAATAAATTGTCTCGCAACCCTAACCTTGTACGCTATTTATTGTGTCGGAATAGAATCAGTGGAAAGCTGACAGCTAGCCACTTCCTTCGGATGGGTGGGGAGAACTGTATCACGTGGCTTTATTTTAATGCGCAATCAGTATAATCAGATGATTCCGAACGGTAATAAGTTTAAGGATTTAGACATTCCGTAATGAGACACACCCGTTACGTCACATCTGATAATATTATCAGATCCCATGTGGTAGCTGTCCGACAGTAGTTTCGACTATCGTTAGAATGTTTGTATGTCAGGCTCTTTCAACAATAAGTAACCGTCAAGATCGACACTGCAAAAGCACCTTAGAGCAAACGTTTGAAGCTAGAAATGTGGTACGCGTGCTGCATCGTTGCTTTATCTAGATATTCATGAAGATACGTGATAAAAACACAACAAAAAATAAAGTAGATACGTAAAACTTTGAAGAAATGAAAAATTCATTAAAGAATTCAGGTGCAGGAAAACACAACTAAAACGTTGCGTCTGTGCGTGAAAACAAAAATGCGGCGTTTATTGACTAAAGATCACTGCAGAGTTATCTTGCTACATGTTACCGACAGCAATGGAGTTTCAATGTAAATGTTTCTTTTTGATTAAAAAAAAAAAACAAAATTGAATTAAACTGTGAACTATTCTCGCACGGTAGCAACTATTAACTGGCTAACGAAATGTTTGTCTAGATCTGTTTACAAAACACAACTTCCATCTGCTGGTGTTGTACGAAAGTCTCTAAATTTTAAAACAACCCATGTTTTTCGACACCGAATGAGGGTGTTTACCTATTTCAGTTCAATTCGAAGATTTCCGATTTCCACATTTTCCCTTCATTAGCAAATATAGAGGAGTTTCTTTATCTTCTCCGTTAGTGGCAAATGAACCGACGCGTTGCTTTCTATTCACAGGAATTATCCAATAGGCTAGCCGATCGATCGCTGCAGCCATATCGACAAACAGACGAAAACGATAATACGTACTCCTCTATCAGCTCAGAGTAAGGTACAGTCACCCTCCTTACAACAAGTTTGCCCAGGCTACAAAAGTTTACAATGATGGAAGATTGTTTTCCATAGATTTTATATGAAAAGTCAAATATGGTTATTTTAAAAATACTTATCAAACGTGTAATCGTTGAGTGGGGATTAGCTGTCCAAAAAACTATCATCTACTTTTCTTGTAGTTATGTTAAGAGAATTTGTAACAATTTGGTACGGAAATTGAATTGAACCGAGAAAATGATAAATAAATATCACCTTCACCGTAAACTAAGCCCCAAACCAACCACTATGTACCGACATGAAGATATAAACTGGCTATAGGGGACGGGTATATTTGTCGATCCCGTAGTCGATAGTGGGTGCATGTACAGGTGGACTGAAACGTGAAGAAAGCCGTCATGATTCGATGAGGATGAATTAATAAACATTACCGCCGTTCATCCGCGTTTGCTGTCTGTTTCCTAGCTGGCTAGCCACCATAAACCGCATGCGAGACCCAAAGAGACTTCGTGAAGGCTTCAGCTTTTTTGGACATCAAAACAGACACAATACCTTTGGCTATGGTGATGAATTGGGTATGGGTTGGAAAACGAATTTGGTTAAAGGCACACATTCTCTCCATCGCAAACTCTTTGTCTTTCTACCCATTCTTTCCTAATCGAGTAAAAATGCAAGATTTTAAATGATTAGAAAGACCCGAGGGTAACAGAGAAAAATGGAAAGAAAACTAAACTAACCCCGAAATTTCGGACAAGTTCGGTGATCAGTAAGTTCGAAGCAATGACGCCCATAAAGTGAAACTCATCAACCGAAAAGACCAGTACCAACTCAACACGGATCAAATCGGCCAATCCCCAATTGGGGCCTTTCCTATACGTTCGGTGCGCTTATGTTCCATGATCGAGGCGGGAAAGATGGTTGAGGCGATTTATTAGGTCAATGGTAATTGCTGCACAATTGCGGCTTGGATGCCGTCGCGTTTGCTGCCCGAATCATCTTCATCGCCTCCAAACGAACCAACTCCAAGAAAAACCACTAAAAAGATAAAAATACAACAGTATTAATTCAAACATTGTGGGGTTGTGCGCCAGCGGAACGGTGGCGCCATAGTGATTCAAACCCATCGAACGGGGTTTGCGGTTGGGAAAACTTTGATGAAAAAGCTTCCTAAGGTGTGTTTAGACGAGATATTTTATTTGCCTTTTTGGCACACAGCGAGAGAGTGAGAAAGACATAGAATCCAGGTGACCAGGCAAAAGGTAACGAACCTAAAAGCCGGCCATTAAAAGCAATGCTTGTGCCAAAATATAAGGGGCGAGTATAAGGTGTAGACAAGAGCAAAATATCTAAAGTAGTATATATAAATATATATATATATATACGACTTGTGACTCCCGCTCGTCAATGACATTGAACCAAAAACGATACCGCGAAATGATTTCTGAACGCCGGCACGCCATTTGCAACGCGTTTGAGGGCCCTTACCACGAATAATTTAGTAATTGTGCATCTTTTGCATTTCGTGCAACAGCTTCTCTGGTGCACGCACGCACGCATGCCCACCTTTGCAACGCATCGTGGCGTGCATTGCAATTCAGAATATATTTCGTAGTGCAACGCGTTTTTCCGTACGTTAAGTACCCCGATTCATTGGGAGCCGGTGCATGCAATCGAACACGCCCGGCATGTATAATGCTTTGGTCAATGTGTTTGCAGTTAGTTATCTTTACCGATGGTAATGGATTCAATTTCGGTGCAAGTGTTACCGACGTCCGGTACGCTCACTGTTCAGAGAGCGGCTATACGTAGGAAAGAGGTAAGGTTTCTTTTCGATCGCTAGTATTTTCTCCTTTCACAAATCTATGGCTATGGAAATAAAAAATCTGGAGCGTGTTTGATGGTTTTAAACGTGCTAATAAATTGAAGGCGATGAACAATGTATAGCGGGGAACAAATTTCCAAAAAATGGTAACGTAATAATATAACTCGATTAAGCTTATGTTAGGAGCTGTAAAGCTAAGAAACTGAAAAATATGACAAATAGTGCGTTCACAAAAATACGCAGAGTTGATTCAGTACGGCAAATGAATGTTGAGTTTAGTTAAGCGTAACTATTGTTTTTTACGGAGGCATGCCTTGCAAAATCAGCAGTTTTGCGTACAATATCACTGACCTACAGAAAGTACTGTGGTGTGATCTATAAGAATGAATCAGCACTTATGCAGAACGCAGCGCAATCAACCTGTTATTGGTTGGAGTCTCATCGTTAAGTGTTTTCATTTTAAGCATAACAAAATAAGTGTAATAAATATGCTCTTGTATTATTTCCTGGCAAAATTGGATTGAGTCTTCACTAACGAAGTTTGTCAATCTTGACTTGCTCAATGACTAGAATAAACCGTAGCTTAATGAGAAGTACTAATTAAGAGGGACATCACTCAATTGATATTATCACCCCTTCTTCTTCTTCTTCTATGGCTCTACAACCTCGGGAGGCCTTGGCTTGCAATTTCTAGCTACCGTGACTTGAATGTACCCGCAACATAAAAGTCTGTTCTGCGTATGAGGGAACGGCCCGAATGGGATTCGAACTTCGGTCCTGTCCGTTCGAATCCCGGCGCCGATTTTATCGCACAGATCTGGATAATTTATTAACTGAATCTATCATTGTCTTAGTGTGTTATTCAACTGTCCTATGCGTGTCTCTTGGATGATCGATAATACAGCGTAATGAAAGCAATTATAGTGAAGCGAATGAGTGTGGATGAGTGATCGCTTCAAATGAATTATTCGATGGTGCATGTAAAAGCCGGTAAGTGTATTTTCAATTGAATCGAAAAATAGAGAGTGTAAAACAAAAAAAATTAAACAAAAGCTGCTTTCTGTAATACAGTTCCGGAAGCGAGAACCGAATCCACACATACCAATGAAACGATTAATTTTAATCATCAGAAGATTTTTATCACCCAGGGGCTCACTAGTATCACACATAAACATCTGTGCTCATCCGGGTGGTACGACAGTTCAGTGTAAAAACAGCATCACGCAGCAGCTCAATCCCTTGGAATCTCCAAATGCAATTCCACTTCCATGTCGTACTAGCTAGCTGCACAATCATGACTGCGAGGCAGGAACAAAATATTCTTCTTTCGCCCCGGAAGAAGGTGGAGAACACACCTGACTCATATTTTTTGCGAGAAAACAACCGTGATTCAGGAAAATGGCGAGAACTCACGATCATTTATGAAGTTGCTCCAGCTGGTGATGTTTACATCTGAAGCAGCAGAGCCGCTGCTTCTCCCTATTCGTTTGAATCAGTTCGATGTGACAACCAAAGCAAACAACAACAAATGTGCTCGCAATTGCAGCCTATTTTCGAAAAAAATGATAAAAACCCGTCTGAATATGAATGAAACGCTCATATAAAGCACTGAAAGGAATATTAAATATAATTTCCAGTCGACATAATGATTAATGTGCTTCTTTGTGATTGTGATGTGATTAATGGAAAAGTAGATTACATTTAGGTGACCGGGTCGTATACACGATGTTCCGCATATGTATGCATGTAAGCGGTGTCAGCCCAGTACGGGTTTCTTTGGAAAACATTTCACCAATACATAGACAAGGATAACCAACTGTCAACATAAAAACCAAGATGTCAACGTAAACATTGGCTATTCTGGGATCTGTATATTCTGTAGTCGTCGGAAACACACAATTTCTATGTAACCAAACTATAAGCAAACTGTCATAACCATGGCCAAAAACTTGACAGATCAACATACCAACACAATACCACGTTATGCGCATGAAATTTCTTCCTGGGCAGTTATTCAATCGCGATCATGTTTTGCTCCGAATCTAGACTATAAATGCTCGGAAATATCTCTTCATTTCGTTAAGGTTTAAAATACAAGTTACATTGTTTTTACTGTTTGCAGTTGCACGGTGAAAGTAAATGTAAATTTCCTCTCCGGTCCCGGTTGTTTATATAGCAGTCTACCAGCATCCCAGAAACCACGTCCGGCAATATGTTTTCATCTAGCACAGTAACCACATTACTCCGTCAGTGTACAATTTCGTGGTAAGTATGCGGTGAACACACAATATGTGATCTTCACTAAGCGACCCTGTTTGGTCATGTCCTCCATGTAATGGTATCATCCAGGCATATTTGTACCACTTGGCCGGTAATCACTATGTAGGAATTGTCCAGAAGGAATTCTCTGTCCTGTGTGATGCACGGTGCTGTAATTGCCTTGGTCTCGCAATGTAAATCTAACTATACATTTTTGTTTTTGCATATTCTAACAGGAGCAATACCATCATACCAGTGCGTTCAAAAAACTATCTTAACCGTCCCCGGCTCCGTAATCCCGTGTGGTTTGTGAAAAAGACACGCACTGTAAGTCCTAGAAACGGTGCAGAATATTTTATATGTAATGTTTGTTTCATTGCAAATGTTCGCTTTTCATTGCCAGCTACACAATGAACAATTTACCACGGACAATACAGCCTTCCTAAATGAAATAAAGCGGGAAACATTACTAGCAGCTTCTCAACGTAACCAATCGACGTTGCTAAAACTAGCGCAAGATGAACAAAATGGTCAGCTGATCCAGTGGAGTCCGGGCATGAAGCGTACCGGTGTGATTGCGAAAAAGATTGGGCAATACCCGTTGTGGACAAAAGATGGACAGAAAATACGCACCACACTGTTGCAGGTCTCTTAGCGAGGATCGATGCTCAGTTTCATCAGCTTAATACGGTTTCTTTTCCATCCTCAGATAATCGATAATGAAGTGGTGAAGTATATCCCACCAGAAGAGTACCGACCGGCACAAGAACCACGCCAAAGCCGGAATTGGCGTAAACCGTACGGTTGTTTATTAGTCGGTGCGGAACACGGCGATCCATCGCTCTTCACCAAAGAGTATGCCGGATTATTCAAGAGCTCGGGTGTACTTCCAAAGAAACACCTCTGTCGGTTCATCATCTCACCGGAAGCCCAGCTGCCGATCGGTACCGCGCTCACCGTCAGTCACTTCCGTGTCGGAGACTATGTAGACGTGCGAGGCCTTACTGTCGACCGGGGATTCCAGGGTGTAGTCAAACGTCACGGTTTCAAGGGTATGCCTAAGTCGCACGGTGTCACAAAGACCCACCGCCGACCGGGTAACATTGGTGCCGGTGGCAATAAGGCACGCGTTTGGCCCGGAACCCGTCTGCCCGGTCATATGGGCAACCGGTGGCGAGTGTTACGGGGCCTGCGGATTCTACGCATAAACCCACAGTATAATGTGATGTGGGTAATGGGCAGCAATATAGCTGGCAGCACGAATGGGATCGTGTACATCTACGATACAATATTGCCGCTGCGACAGCACGGTTCGAAGGGTGGACCTGCCGGTCCACCGCCATTCCCGACGGCATTTGAACCTTTACCAGCGAGCAACGGTGACGTTTGGCTGGATGAGCTGCACGATTTCCGCAAGCTTTCAATCGTTTATAGTGCAGGCAGTGAATAAGTATACAACCGTCGAATTGCGGATGCTGGTAGAGTAATGTTTAAATGAAAGAATAAAAATTACCTGCAATGCTCCATGTTGATGCATAGGACGGAAAAATATCGTTTACCTATCAAATTTGCTACCAGATGCTTAAAATGTAGTGCATTCTTCGTAAGATTTGAAATTAACTACATTTCAGGCGAAGACGATTGAAATTATTTACTTATTCCTGTAATCATCGAGGGGTTTCTTTCAGCTAATATAAACTATACGGAAATGTGTTCGGAGTATCCCTTTGTATTTCTCATAGCACTGCACACTCTTTATGTATACACTGTTCTTAAAATTTTAAGGATCGTTTATGTTAACAACTTTTAGCTGCTGCAATAACATCAGTTACAGTTATCAGAACTGAACGTTCGCCATCCATTTCGCTGCATCTTTTCTGCTCATCTTTGTGCTCTAGTGCATCGTGGCCGCTAGTGGTTTTAGTCGGCAACATGGCACCATTCCGTATTAACTCGTCACTCGATTCTTCACCAAGCTTAAGCAGGCAAACAAGTGCGGCTGCTTGTTCTGCGTACCGCTTGTTTTTCTCCCAGAACGAGCTTGTGTACCGCTGACCATCGAACCGAATGATCGCTCGAAACAGTTTATCTTTCTGTAGCACTTCGTACTGTGCCCGCGCTAACCCATTGCGGATGGCGTGCAGATAAAGCTTTGATTTTGGCAGCGTGTTGTCTGGAAAAATCAAAAAGTTTCATTAAACACCGGTCACAAACAAGAGTGTAAATGTGTTGTCTTACCATCAGAAAAATTTGACCGAATGAAGCAAACGTTCTCTTCATTCAGCGGTTCCGGATCTGTCTTGTGTGTTTCGTCAAGACATTGCTTTTTGCTCGTGGCTGGTTCTGTTTCATCCGTACCTGTTTCACCATTCTCAGATTGTGTACGTGGTCGGCATGCACGTCTACCCTTGATACCGGCGAAATGGTAGCGTAACTGTGTTTCCCGACAATAGTCTCCCAATTCCCAGATATCGCTGGTAAGGAGCAACAAAAATCCTGCGTTAGAATCGGTAATGGAGCATACTTCTAACATCTCACCATACCATATTTGTTGCATTGTTTGACTGTCGAGCAAACGTCTTCCCATCGGACTCTCTTGTAAGCTACGTAACATCATCTGCACACAGTACTTCGTGTTCGAGGGTGAATTATCGTACCGTACGGATAACTCAAGGTAACGGCGGATAACATCGTCCAGTGGTAGTGGACCATCCGCCCGAAATACTGAACAGTTCCACTCGGCTGCACGTGCCACCATGACGCTGGTAGTGGAACAACGCTGCGCAAACTTGAGTAAATCGTGGCGACGTGTAAAACCCTGCGAGCCACCGTTCGCTATTACCGGAATATGCAAGGCTGTTGCCACCTGTGCGATAGCATCTAAACAAGTGGTTAAAATGTGATGAATAAAACTAACGCATCCAAAAGGCCAAGTTTACCTTCGTTTACTGGATCGCGAGGACGTTCCATTTTTGTACGTCCATGAACTCCAATTGCGCTGATTCCAGTAGACTGTAGTTCTTTTGCAAGTTGAACCGTCTCCTCCGGATCGGGCATGACACGGATTTTACACGTCACCGGAATGCACACGCTCTTAACCAAACCCTCGAGAATGGCCTTTGCACGAGGACGGTCGTATAGCAATGCCACTCCCATGCCACCTTTAATGGAGAAATCTTTTGGACAGCCCATATTCACGTCGATCGCTGCTACATCATTTTGCATCTAAAAGAAGCTCTCCATACACAGGAAATTAATAAAACATCTGGCTACGATGGGGCGAGACAAATCTTGCTTACCATGTGTCCCACGGCAACCGCTCGATCCACGGACGCTGTACCGATCTGTAGTATCACTTTCCCTCGTTCTTCTGGGCAGGTCCGAAACACAACCGTACCATCGGTTTTATCAATGTAATCAATCGTTCCGAGCACATCTGTAATGCAGAATGAGTAAAACTGAAAGCAACCGTTTACTAAGCAACGTTAGAACCTACCATTAGTGTGCCTTTCTGCCCGTAGCAACTTCCAATCGATGATTTCCTCGGTGTAAACTAGATCAGCACCGTACTCGAGGGCCAGTAGCCGCATCGGTAGAGTACCAACACGGACCATTGGTGCCAGGATAAATTTATTTCTATAATCTATAAAGGACTGCATACTACCTGTTCTTAACACATTACTCGCACCTAGCGGATCAGGAAATTTTGCAGACGTATGTTCAGATTCCGGTACAGACCCAACACGTTATTGCCGCAACAGATCAATAGAGGAACTGTCAAAGTCACAATTGGCGGAATTTGAACAACAAAACCAAGGACTGTAGAATATACAGATCTCAGAATAACCTCTGTTTACGTTGACATCTTGGTTTTATGTTGACAGTTGGTTGTCCTTGTCTATGTATTGGTGAAATGTTTTCCAAAGAAACCCGTACTGGGCTGACACCGCTTACATGCATACATATGCGGAACATCGTGTATACGAGCCGGACACCGGGATGTCATCTAATTTTTCAGTGTTATTCCAACAACTGCAGAAACCCCTCTATTACGAGATCTGTAAATTCTACAGTCCTTAAACAAACCGAATACCAGTCACAAACACAAATACATTGCTTGGATGCGCACTGGGTCTATCAAGCGTTTGACGTTTAGCCTGTCAAGTGGATGTTCCTAAATTCGTTTGTTTACAAATCTTCACCATACGAACACTTTCTAAGGGACAAATTATTACTTGTGGTTTAATTTTTATCCCACATTTAGGCACATCGCACTCAGTTAGCGTAGCAAGCTATCTAGCGTGTGATAGTTTTAGTCAAGGTTCATCAATTACTGGAAGTGATTATGAGCGGACTATCCGAAAACTTGTGCACAAAAGAAAATCAACAACGTAGCATGAGCCACTAGGATGTGTTATGTCGTGATCGCTAAGTTCTTTCGCCGGCGATTGGTGTTAGCGATTATTTTCTTTCTTTCCCTGTCCTATTGTTTGGTGCACCTGATACGAAGGGTAATATCAATAAAAATATCTTCCCATTTCCATACAGTTCGCCTATTTCTATAAGGAGACCTCCTTCCGTTTCTTGCCGCACAGAATAACAACCTTAACTTAAATGGAGATTATCTACAATCGCAGCTACTGCTGCGTAAAAATATTATCTGGACCAAAGCAAGATACATGCCGGGGCGTGCTGGACCGGACGCAGATCCGGCAGCGATTGCGGCGGCGGTTGCAAACGATACCGACGAACTACCGGAACCGCTTTCCTGCCGTAATTCAATCCAGGGTAAATCGCTTATTGTAGACGATCGTGGATACGTGTGTTCCCGGGCAGAATTGCTTAAGAACGGTTGCTGTAGCGACACCGATATTAAAGGGAATACTGAGGCCAGGAAATTGTTTCCGTGCCGTACCTGCTTACCGAATCGTTGTTGCGCCGTGTACGAATACTGCGTATCGTGCTGCTTGAACCCTGACAAGGTAATATGAATACCGAGGTATTCGAAAAAAAAGGTTAAACGATTTGAAAATTTCTTTCCTGCAGCGACCTATCCTGGAGGAAGTGTTAGCCAAAGCAAACGGCAGACAAGTGGCGCTGTATGCCGAGGTGACCGATCAGTTCGAGTTGTGCCTCACCAAGTGTCGAACCAACTCGCAATCGGTACAAAATGAGAATAAGTACAGAAATCCTGAACAGAAGCACTGCTACGGTGAGATGAATGATGCATTGTGGCCTTCCGCCAGTTCGAAGGACACACAAAAAATTATCCCGGATGATGTCTGATGTTTGGTTTAAACTCAAGTAAGATAGATGAAAGGTACACCAGACCGAATCATGGGTTACTATATTTAAAAGATCTCTTTTTTTTTTCTTTGCACTGCTGGTATAGGTGTTTATTCTGGTCGTTATCCTTTAATCCTACGTATACGAAATACAAAAAATCACAGACAAAAATTTATTGTATTTCTATAATAAAAACAATGTATATGTTAGACATAACAGTAGGAAAAGTGGATCTTTTGATTAACTTATTTTTGCTTTCGTTCATCCTTTGGATGCTTCCCTAAAGGTTGATTATGGAACTACCCACATCAAAAGTTAATATATCACCTCCGAACTATATGGTGTAAGACTCGAATTACGTATATGCGTGTGCTTACGCTCCTTCAAACTTACACAAAAAGCGCAAAAATGAGAAAAATGATACATTTCATGGCAAACTGTGCGGCTAATGGCGTACAGTTAACGACCCGAACCCATTCGAGTGTTGCACCAGGATGGAATCGTTTGTTTTTCATCGGGTGAGTCTTTTTCTTCTGCTGATTAAACCCATCCCTTACCGGGTTAGGCAACCACTCTATCCGTCTATCCGTTGCCCTCAGTGCACAGCCATAGCATCGACAATTCGATGATGGTAATTATTATTATGTTACCTGTTGCATTTATCGCCCGAAGTTTGCACTCGTCCGCCTCCTTCTATCTCCCTACCATAATCTAGCGGAGGTAATCTAAAAGTCAGCAAAAATCGTTTGTGCTCGTCGGAAAGCTTTGAGAACAGTGTGAGAAGGACCCAGGAGAGGATAGATGGTCGCTGTGCGTAGTTTGGTACGCCGTGTGGGGTCGGCTCTTACACTGAATACAGGAGCAACAAGACAGTCTGCGGATGCGCATGCGTGACTCGAAGGCGGCAGGCAGGATACCGACCGAACCGTGCTGAGTTTCGTACAGCTAGCGATGGGTAACTTGGAGAGATGGCTTCCCGGGCGTAGAAGAGTGACGAGTTCCAGCGCTTTCTGTGTCGCTCGCGGACGTCAGTCTTGGCGGTGAATTGTTGCGAACAACTTCATCCTACTCATACCGCAACCAATCAATCTACAGCCCCGAACGGTCCGCCATGTGCTGTTACGTGCTGGTTAACAGGGTCATTTAATCCAACAATACTACGCATAGTCAAGCCAGTTGTAAAACGCACTGTTTCACCCGGCGAGACCAACCTATCGATACGGTTCGAATGTTTAAGAATAGATTTCATTTACCGGCCCTAAGCAAAAACAAACCCAAAACAAGCCATCGTGGTTGCGATACGATTGCGGGTCTGGCACTGCCTTAGCTCAAAAAACCTATCCAATTCGCCCATCAACCCGCGTGCAAAAAAATGTAATAAAGTGTTGCAGATGGTCAGTGTTACAGCCACAGAGTATCGAAAAGCTGTATGGAATAGTCCTTCAAATCCAGCATTTCATTCCGAGAGAGTTGGTTAGATCTTGTCGTGAAGATGAGTGTATGTAAAAGTCGTTGTTTCGTTTCACTTCCCGCCATCGCTAGAGCTTGGATGTGGTGCCGGGTGCAAAAGTGAAAGTAAGGACTTAGTTATTCTATTTTTGCCCTTACTATCCCAGTGTAATCGGTAGTATCCGGTCAACAAACAGAACAGAACTTGTATACTGTGAGTAGTATGATTACTAAGACAACTGAAATTGAATTGTCCTTTACGTGGAACTTGCAAGAGGGGCTCAGCAGATGGTGTTGATCCAGTAAAGTTCTGTAGCTGCACGATACGCAAACTGTGACCAAGTGTGCTAGACGATAGCCCTGTTGCATATGCCCAGCATGGGGAACATGTTCACACGCACGAAACTATCATATCTGATCCACTAAGCCAGTCACGTCGAGCCGCTAACAAACTCGAACTAATTACGGGAAGTTGGAAGCTGGTGCCTGCAACGATTGGGTAGAATATATCAATCAGCTTAGCGAATAGTTCGAATTGTCTTAGCGAATAGATTGTCGGTTTCATCTACTAGTAAATGACGGCGTTAAGGCGTTGTATATCAGGAGGCATCGCCATTGTGGAAACAAGAGTAGGTGGCAAGATATTGAAAGATATTGAAAACACATTGAGAGAGACCAGGAAGATGGAATGAGGTTTATAAACTTACACCGGCGCGAACCGGACTCGAACCGTCTCAGAACATTTCTCTTTTAAACGCCGCCCGCCTGTGAATGTGACCTTATGCAAGGATTAGATGAAGTGACTGCCTATTGAATGTGCGTCTGCTTCATCGAGAATCTAACGTGCAAAGAAAAACCCACTTCTTTGTACCGAAATATAATACCGAGAGCCACACACATAGATATATGCTTCCGTGCGTGGATAGACACCTTTCACATCACATATCATAGCAACTTGGAAGATTCAGTCGTGGGCAGCAGGAGCGAGTGCGGACACCCACAATAAGAAGTTTACTAGTGATATTTAATGAATAAGACAGCAGATGCATACACACAAACCATCACAGCAAAACGGTAATTTATAACGCATAGTACCTCCAATCAAACGCATCGTTTCCACCAATCATATACACACACACACAAGAACGAGTCTTGAAATCGAGATGCGGTGTTGGATATGATGTTGACGTACAGATTACCTGCAATCATCAAGCAGTCGTTGCAATCTGTCAATCTAATACTTGGCACAGGAAGCAACCACTAATCTTTCGGCCTTGGAAGTAGGAGACGTTAGAAATAAGGTAAGTAGAAAGTGACAAAAACGTACCAGTTTTCAGTACACAATTGCTGTCTAATGGGAGAAGTAACACAACAGTGTGCTAAATTGTTTTCATCCTACACAGCAAACAGAACAATACTTCATGAAGTATGTGTTACGAAACGGACTTGAGTACTATTTCCTACTTAGTACAAGCGTACCTGTTAGGGACACTATTTTCTAGAGAGCTTATTGAAACTCCTGTGTTTACGTTATCAGTTAAATGTAGGCAGTTTAGAGTCAAATAAGTACCTTTCTACACTGTCCCACACAGTGTTGGATCAAGCTCTTTGGAGGTCCCTGGTGGAGTAGCAGTAGAGGCCCCGAACATTATGACTATTGAATCCTTGCTTAATTGGAGGGCCTGAAAGACGAGGCCCCCTTAACCAACTCCGCCCATAGTTTTATCTGCCAGTGGTCCCATACATTAACGAATCTACAGGGTGGCATCGTAGAAGTGACACACTTATTCGAATGCCCTGTATTGTGTTTTCTGCCACTTTATGTCGAACACATGTGTATATTATGACATATTAACTACTTTACTATTCATATGCAAAACGTACACTTAGTGTTCAGTTCGAGCAGAAGCGCCTTCGAGCCGTTATCAAGAGCAGAGGTGAAAGATTTGAAATATATTAAGAAAAGTACTAGTTTAATCCTAATATATGTTATTTCAGTCGAATTCGAATTGAAAACAAACCTGGGTTCAATTTTATTAATTATTCATTGCTTTCACAGCACAGTCTCTTTCAACTTTGTTTATGTACAAAGTATATCACTTCTTCCTGTACATACACCGTGATCGATAAGGATAGCTGCGTTCGTTTAATAGACATGCGATTAGTATATATTTTATAATAACTTGGTAATTTATTTGCTTGGTTTTCAAAGCTATCCAAACTAAAGGATCATAAAATACCCAATCTGATTCATTTCAAGTCTTCTTCTTCTTCTTCTTCTCTGGCTCTACAACCTCGAGAGGTCTTGGCCTGCCATTTCTGGCTTCCGTGACTAGAATGTACCCGCAACAGGATAGTCAGTCCTGCGTACGGGGGAACGTCCCGAATGGGATTCGAACCTCGGTCCTGTCCGTTCGAAGACCGGCACCTCAATCTCCTCGGCCACCGAACCGCCCCACAAGCCGTCATTTCAAGTCAGTTGCAAAGAAAAAATGGGAGAATATAACCCCCCATATAAAGAATATAACGTTTAAGGTTGGTGGTGATATTCTTGTATTCTTGTAAACGCAACGAATAGAATAAAAGTATAAGTACAAATTTTGGTATATACAGCCTACCGCCTAAGTTTATAAAAATATTAATACGGTACTGACAGTCCTTATGTTTCGTTTGCGTTGTTCATTGATATCATTTTCGCTTTATTTATCTTTTCAGCATTTTAAACCTTTCGCAGTTCTCGTTTGAAGTGCTAGCTGCATAGCAACAAACAACTTCGTGAAGTTAGAGTTTCGGGAAAAAAGAAATTTACCTTGCCAGGTACGCTTGAGGAGGACTTCGGAAAACCAGGACATCACAGCTAAGACCCGTTCGAACGAATTGAGAGATGAACAGCTGCATCTACCGTCCGGCACGGCTGCACCAAGACGATATCGACCGCCTTCAGTATCATCACCATCAACACACCCGCGGCCAGAACCGTTCACAATGGCACCGTATCAGCTGGAAATACTTGCACTCGTTGCCGTGTTAATCGGTATCGTCGTCAACTTCTACATAGTCGTTATCGTTATCCTAACAAAACAGGTAAGTCGCTTCCAATCTAATGCATTGTACCAACCGGTAGAGAATCAAAAAGTAATCGATCGAAAATTGTTCACTCCCACTGTGAGTGCTGTAGCCAGTGCGCTGGAGTGCATCGTGCCCAGGGTGTAATGTCCCCGGGAGGCACATAGTGCAATATTTTAAAGTGGTATTGGCCCAGGAATATGGAGAGGAGAGTAAGGAGGAGAAAGGTAGTTTGTACGAAAGAGACGGACCACATTGCGTTGAATGATTGAAGGTGAATAATCTTTCATCGATATCCGTGCGTTCGGTGTATTCAGATAAATGCTTAGAACCCGTTGTTAATTCCCTATCCCGAGAGAAACAGGCAGTCTTCGGCTAAAAGGATTCAGCCGAATACTACGGTTAGTTCTAAAGAAATTAATCAAAATAGGAAGAAAGACATGTGTTTATGCGTATTTCTTTTTTTAATACCACCACTGATCCTAATACCATTTGAATCCTATCGTATCACGCCAAGGAATATGTAAAGCATGTTAATACCTTCCTTCTGTTCGTCTGTATATAATTCTTCGTACATCCCACATTGTTCAGCGAACTTCCAACAAGAACTTCTCCAAAAAAAGGGCCCTTTGAAAACATTGTAGAATGGTGAGACCGCCACAAAACCCACTTCGACAGCTCTGACAGCAGGTAAAATAGCGGTTTGAAGGAGTGGAAACCAAAGTCCTGTCGAAGCGCTCATAGACACGGCCGCTTGTCCCTATATATCCGTACACAATTCAAAAGACATCAAGATGTTAAGATCCTTCACGGTTGTTGCATTTAAAGTGTTTCGAATGCTCCGACTGTTGTCGAGTGGGCTCGCACCCTAGCCTCTGAGAGTGCGATGATGATAAGCGAAACAATGGGATCGTCGTGGGTGCCAATGTCGTACCGATGCACAGTGGCTATTGTTTGTGCCATGATGGCTGATAACACTCGTGTCCCGTACTGTCACGAATTTCTACTAGGGTTGTGTGCTCCCACGACTACGGTAGGGCCACCAGGTGGTGGTGGTACAATGTTTGGAGTAATATTTTTTTGCATCTAAATTTAATTTCTCTATACGCTCGGTGTACATGTATCTCGCGAGTCACTTTTCTATAAAGTTTTTGTTATAATCCCGTTATGGGCAATGGGAAGGCCAACGTTGTCTTTAACTTCATTCAATTTTCCGGAAGCATTACCGTCAATGAAATTTTTGCAGGTCTTCTATTGCACAGGTGCTAACACGTTTACACACACACATAAACACAACAAAACAACGAAATAACAACGTCAAGAACAACATAACAGACTAAACATAAACCGTGTAGCTAGCTCAGAAAGCGAATAGGTGCTATACAGTGTGAATGGGTTAATGTTTGTAATGAAACGTGCGATGAAACCGACATTGCTTCAATCGATGGAGACGCCTGGTGCTGCACGGGTATCAATTAAATATTTAAAAGTCAAAATTTCCATCACTGCTGCGCTGGAATGTCTGAAGTGTGTGAACCGATAGAAATAAACTCAAAAGTTGTATAGCGACTGAGGGAACACCGCAGCGGAGGGGTTCGAAAGGTTTCGTTATTTTCGTCCTTGCCGGTAGCCCTCATTCTGTACGCGCGATTAGTTTGGATTTAACGCGCTTTCATCGGGCTTCTCCTCGGGACAAACGGAAGTCTTATCATATCTCATACCCTTTTCCATGCGAGCCACGAATACGAAACAGATGGTTGGTTTCACGGGAGTTGGTAAAAGTTCTCAAACATCCTGCCGCACGCGTCGCGTTTGCGTAACAAGCACATCCCACCGAAAGGCATCGATAGACATTCAGGTAGCTTTTCCCGCAGACGAGGCGAAGTGGGCTTTATGAACGAAAAGTAGGCACCACCCGCTCGAACAACTCCACACGGACGAACGAAAATTTATCAATAACATTCCAAACCAAGCTCTCCGTTACAAGATACCTCTCTTCGCGTTGTTCGGCTATCGCTGACCTCGGCGTCTCGAAACGGAATCCACCTTCGTTCCTTCTGCCAAAAGTTGAAAATCTTACCCATACAGTAGTAAAAACTTTGTTCGCTTACTGATTCCTTATTCTGACTAATTTTCTAGCATGCTTTTTTTCGATCAAAACAGCAACAAAAAACTGGAAAAGGGAAACATCCACGGAAGTTTCTGGATGCGTTACTGTACGTTAACATCTGTTGATCCTTATTGCTACTAGTGGTAGTGCGGATAAATATGTTCTTCACGTTCGTTGCTGTATAAAATACATACGCTCAATAACGCTGAAATCGCTTGGATTTCAGTATCAATCATTTGGGGTACCAGTTTCATCTACCATCGTCAACGTCCCATTTTGTGACATTTCACTTTTTATCGCAAAGCGAATTGTGTTTTGATGCAGCACGATGAAAATGGTTACTTTACCATCCAACCTTCCCTCACACCCAGTTACCCCATCCACCTCCTTTCCGTGCAAACAGGGTAACGAATGGAAATTTGTATTATATTTTGATTATTGCTCTTATTGACCGGTTATCGTGTTTTTCGCCATTTTCGTGTATCTATTTTAAGACCCCCGATCTCCTACCCTCATGCACGTCCTTTTCGTAATTTCTTCTTTTATATATCTTCAGCCCCCCCCCCCCCCCCTTCTATCCCAGTCGTGTTCGTTTACACGCTGCGCTCTCTGCTGTTTAGCCACTTTTTCGCTTCATTATTTTCATTTTGATTCCCCTTTTTCGTTGTTTCGCCACCCGTCACCATTTTGACAAAGCTCACATTTGTACGGCACCAAAAACGAGCGTCCCTACCGATTATAATACCACCACCCACACCTGCAGCACGAAGGAATGGTCCGTGAAAAAAGTGCAGGGATGGGGTAGGAGGGCTAAACCACCCACCAAACCATGATGCGCAACCGATGGTGAAAATTTAATGATGTTCGTGTCCTTGCGAATCTCTTATACGAAATTTTGTGTGTTTCTCTGGATTTGTTCCCATATGAACGTGTTTTACGTGTATGCTTTACTCATGGCTACTTTTTTTACAATTTCTTCTCTACTTTCTGGTTGTGTGTTTACTTTTTTTTTAATTTTCTTCACGCACAGACCCAGCCTTTTTCGAGCGTTCCATTGCGATCCCGAAAATGTCTTATCCTTTTTTTATTTGCTTGGTTGCTGTTGTGAGAATGTATTGGTACACCACACGGAAAGGCCGTTGAGCCGTGGCGCGTGTCTTGTCTTGCGCCAAACCCTTGAATGATCCGGCCTGGTTGCGATTCCACCGTGTGTAGCCGCTTAAACGAAAATTATGACCCGAAAACAATCAAATCGAGTTGATATGGTCTATTTTGGCTGTTAGAACTTTTCCTGTACTAGCTTCTTAATGATCGCTGTTGCATCCTGCTCCTCCGCATTAGTCACAACATTATTTTTTTCATTGCATAAATGACTCAATCAAATTACTTTCTAACGAAAATTGTTAGTTCTACTGTCCGAAGGGTTAGATGGCACATGCGGTGGAAAATCGGCAATACGAATTCGATTCCCAGCGGCACGATTTCAATCGACTTCAGCCTAGGAACCCAACCGACCGGTATCCATTTTTGGGCTTAACAAGGAAACTGGAAGAATATGCGAGGCGTGGAAGGGGTTCTAGCATGATGTACAAAATGAGATAAAAGCGTACGGGGGATGCGCATTAGCAGAACGAAAAAAACAACTTTTGCTAAACCACACCGAAACCACACGGGAATCCTTGTAAATTCATTCCGTGTGTTTTGTGTCCCCTTCCACATAGCTTCCACTAACTGTGTAACTTTTCCCGTGCCTGTGCCTGCTACTGCTTCTTCCAGTAGGTGTCAGAAGCTTCAGAGAAGGTGGCTTCTTTCGGTCGGTCGTTTTCCAGCCAGAAGCAAGCCGATGGTCAATTTGAAACTAAGTATCACCAACACCAGCTTCCTTTTCATGTACAGCAACAGGAGTTGTTTAAGCTGTGGGAAATTGGGGAGAAGTAAAGAGAGAGGGACAGAGAGAGAGGGAGAGAGAGAGAGAGGGACAGAGAGAGAGAGAGAGAGGAAAAAGAGGATTCGCAGAACATAAGAGCTCTTCATTTTGGTGCAGGTACACCGTTGCGTATCTGTTGCTGTTTCGTTCTGTGGTTGGGCCAAAAAAAAAACTAAAATTAAAGGGAAGAGCTCGTAAAACAAAGCTCTGGATTGTATTACCATCCAAGTGGCCAACTTATCCATACCATTCCCCCGTAAATGGTCATCGGAGAACAGTTTGACTGCGGTTTTGTTCTCGGACTTGAACCGTTCACAAATTGCACACGCCTCCGTTGCCTGCTCGCGTACCAGTAACGAGAACCTGGCAGAAAATTAAATCAATCAATGTCGGAATACCGCCATTGGTTTTTAAAACAAAACTACACAGAAAAATAAATCTCCCAATGCTTGCGGTTGGATGAAAAGGCTGATCAAATCGTTCATAATAGCCAATTTAGCCCTTTTTAGGGGGGACATGCTCAAACCAGGTACTTCCCATCATCTATTCTCGCTGTGTGTGAACTGTTATGAGAAATAAATGAAAAGATTTTGTCCTGCGAGCATCACCCACACGGCTGTAGAACGGCTACGGAGAATATTTGCTTGTAGTCACACACAACAAACCGTGGTTGGTTCCGAGGCGGTGTAGCTGTCTGCTTTCTACAAGCTGATTGAATTTGATATTTTGCAAGCATTTACGCTCCCACGCCTTTACGCCGTATTCTTGAGGTATACCTTCCAGTCCTCTGGTACTGCTTTCCACCGGAAATGGACGAGGAGAGATGAAACACCAAGCATCAGGAGCAAAGAACGACAAAGAAAAAAGAATACACTTTGCTCGCGAATTTCCAAAATGCCGTCAACTTCAATTTCCATCATCCAGGGCGTTGGGATGTTTTGTTACTAAACCTGGGTGTATGACTCGCTGTCAAAGATTTTCCGTAATCAAATTGTCAACGGTGCAAGTAAATAAGCGACAAAATCGGTACCGAGCGTGACAATTTCAGCAATGGCCCCGGGTGTCTTTATGCGTTAGTGCGTGTTTGTTGTAAAATCAATGCTTGAACCGATCTGGACATACACCTCGTAATAACTATCGATTCGAACGAAAACAGCAAAGAACACTAAAAACATGAGCAAAAGTGAGATCATTTCCAATAGTACGTTAGGTACGTGTGTTCGAGTTGTTTTATACTAAACAAACAGAAACCGAGCAAATGAGCAAAAATGGGAGTTTGATAAGTAGAAAAATGTCTCCTAAAGATTCGTAAAACACATAAAAATACAATCTCGTCATTTTGTGTATATATCGCTGAGATTGACTTGTCCCAGGATAAAATAAAAATGGGGCGAACCCACATATACAAACGCACACACACAAGCGTAAAAAAACTCTTGACCGGTGTGCATAAACATACATCACCAACTAACGCTTAGTGACAGGATTTGGGGAATATTTCTTGCGAACGGCCGAGAATGGATCGACACAATCATTACCTATGCATGGGAGGGCTTGAAACAAGGGGAAAGGGAATGGAAATGTACCAGCCGAGAAAACAAAATGATCCGTCCGGAAAACCCTGGAAAAAATCTGGCCTTGGGGGCCCGTCAATGTAAAGCTATTTCTCACCTTATTTTATTGGACTACATTTTCACTCACCGCCCCGAAGCATGTTTTGTACAGTAGCCAGGACCGAGAGCCAATCATCTAAATGGAAAAATCAATCTAAATTGATTGAAGGGAATAGTAGTATTTTGCGTGTGTCTCGCGACACTTGTGTTGCTTTGTTTAGTTACGGAAGGTATTTGTTCACATACACCTACTATTGTATGGTTAATCGGAATGAGATTTGTCAAATAATATTAAAAATTTTGTTGTACAACACGTACACCTTTTTTTGGGCAAAACTGACCAACACTGTCACTGTAACAATTTCACAAACGCTACAAGAATTAAGTAGGATGTGCGTCGCACTTCCGTTGCCCGGGATCTGGTCATCTGGCCCTGCAACTTAAACTACATTAGAGTACACTTACTCAGGAAATGACGGACCAGATTCGATATGCTACTTAATGCCCGGTGGCTGGGAATGTGTGTGAGGTTCCCGGGTAACTAGCAATTTAAGAGTAGCATGTCCTCATTCATCCATCCGTCAAGGCTCAGGATGTAATTACATTTGTCCTCACTGGTGTTCAACTTCCTCATCAACCGAGTTCTCACTTCAGCGGGAATCGCGCGTAGAGAAAAACCTGCCGAGTTATGTTTTTTTAGCAAAACCGACCGAAGGATGCACCGGATCCTGTCAGTATGGTTGATTGGCTTTTATCATCGATCGCTTATGGCTTTTCGCTTCCCGTTTTGAGGCAATGGACGCCAGGATTCCATTGTCTCGGGGTTTGAACGTTGACTAGTTGGATTTTTGTTTTATTCTGTTTTAACTTTCTCCATCAATTCCCATCCACTCTCATCTGTCGTCTAATGCGGCGAAAAGCTATTTATGCAGCATTGTACATCAAATCGATGGAGAATAGGAAAAATTGTGTATATATTGTCAATTGTTTATCTGATCGTGAAACGAATAGATTTTGACATAAAGAGTGGTGTCAGTGCCAGTCGTATACAATTCCGTCGTACTCAAGGTTTATTAAATATAGGGGACTGATATACGGGTGACACGTTTTTGGAAAAGTCTTAATTAATGCACCTCCCCCCGCCAACCCTACTCACGATCACTCATTTGAGTGACCAATAGTAATGGGTAAATGGGACAAAATCATGCAACTCAGAGCAAAATGACAAGGAGTTGAGAAGCTGATACTTTATATGGCTAATCCGTTGTACCAACCCATGGTTTCTTCTATTTTTCAGCTTTGCACCAACTGCTTCCCGAATAGCCAAAAATGAAGAAATTAAACTCTCTGGTTGTTTGAGGGCTGTTGAAGTTAAAATCGAACCACGGTTGAACTTAGGACCTAGGTAAATAAAACGTTCCAACTTGATGGAACTATGAAGGTGGTTAACTTTCACTACGAACTCGATAGAACCATGAGGCTCGTTTATAAACGATGCATAGTCCTCTCCCGAACTTGGAGGCTTATTAGGAAGCACGCGGTACTCGATGGAACTTTATGCCCATTTAAGAGTGGAGAATGGCACCGGTAGATGGCTCTTTACAAACACATACCAATAGAATATGGCTATCTGTCCGATAACGTCGTCACAGTGAAACATTGAGTTACAAATGTTTTCGAAAAATTTAAAAAATTTAAAAAGATTGAAGAAAAGTGCTGTGTGTTAAGCGTAAATTATTCGGGAAGATATGAGATTGCGAGGTATTGGATGCTGCTGGTTCGTGACCATAACGCATGTTATTTGCCTATGATTTTTTACGAGCTTGTTTATATTTTTAGAACCATCGACAAGTTTTGATACCGAATACTTCGACCAAAGCCGAGATCGTTTGACGGCCATCGCGGAAAGAATTTCGATATAATGAACGCGCGTAGGGAAAACGAGCGTGAGAATGATACCGCGTTTTTTTAAACACTACTGTTCTTCGCTCGTCAATTTGAATTTATACTGTTCGAAAAAGTAATAAATCGCGAGTTGTAACCTACTAATAGTTAATGTTGTGTGAAACGGTAAATATCACGGTCGTCGAGGAGCCGCGAATGCACTCGCAATATATGTTAAAGAGTGTTTGAAATTTAAGGCTTTGTCTAATCTATTAATATGATATTAAAAATTATAAAAAAGTATATATTTTCTGGACACCGATTTATGTTTTTCTGTTGTTCTGAAAACATCATTTTATGTTTTTTTGTTTTTTTATACCTTACTTGAAAATTAAACACGAATACTTTCTTATGCAAATTTACATTCACAAGTTGCTTAAGGGCCAGTTTAAAATACGACGAACTTTGACGCTTTTTATCTATTGCAAAAGACGTATTAGAACAGCGATGCTGAAATTGGCTGCTTAATATTGGCTGGCTTATAATTTGACTATTTGGGTTTGTATGACGTGCCCGGCCTGTTGTGCCAAACTTTGGAATCCTTGGATCCCTTGGAATTTTTTTATTGATCTTTGCTTTCCTATCATTGTACCTACAGCTACATACTTTGTATCCCTGAGATGTTGCGCCGAACATCTCAGGATAAGCCCGAAAAGGCTATAAAAATTACTGTAATTGCAGCTGAAGAGTTCCTCTTGTTTCTGTAACCTGGTTCACACGTTAGGCACTCAAACACTCAAAATGATGACTCGTGAGTAGGGACAGGCATTAATTTAAAATAAGGCCTTTATTCAAAATTTCTATGGAAAAGACCATATTCGTAAAATAAATTAATTAATATACTGTTACATAAAGAGTACAATGACAAAGAATTTGAGGAAAGCCTCGACGGGTAATAGACACTTTTTATAATCGACAGTTTTGAGGAAATTTGAATGACTTTAGTCTGTTAGAGGAAAATCTCAGTGTTCATGGCCCGTTAGCTGATGATGCTAAAGTAAATCGTATTCCTGACTTTTCCCGAAACTCTCACGGGTTAAGAAAATGTTTTATGCAGGGAAACTCATGTTGCAACCCAACTCGTAAACCTGTGACATGATTGTTTGCAATCGCTTCACCTGCCTATCGATAGGAACGATAGCATATCACGTCTAATTAATTATCGATCATACAGCTTAACCACACTGACCTGTAATAGTTTGCTTTTTCAAAACCTCCCTCCCTATCAGCGTGCATAAAGAGCAAATCAAAACCAAAAGGAAGCAAATGATTTGAGCCATAATTACCAACCAGCAAACTAACAACGAGAAAAAGGCACCACACAAACAAATGTAGAAAATTACTCTCTTAGCACTTCGATCGGCTGCTGTGAAAGTTCGGATCGGGGTTTACCACTCCAGCACGTTCCGTTTCTTTGCCCGTATAACTGTTACTACATCCTCCCGTAGTTCGCACGTCCCCCTTTAAGGTACTGCCACCACTAGCTGTCGAAGCAAATCATTTCCGTTGGTGTTCACTTTGCAGTAGTTAGTGTGATTTTGTTTGCATTGCGGATTACGCTCGCCGGGCAAACAACTGCATCCATTGGCGCTGAAAATTGGTTCGCATCGGGTGGGATTTTCACGATACGAGCGGAAAAAAAATATAATAGTCGACCGGGCGACTTATCGCACTAGGTGGCCGAACTAAGGAACCAAAACCGTCCAAAGGATTTCACGACCTGTTAAGAAAAGTGAAGTCACCACGCATAAATTTGTTGGTAGATATTTAACGCCGTGACTGGATTGCCTTTATTTTATACATTTTCCTTGCTATCGTCGTCCTTTGTTTTGTAGCAACCATCGTTAAAGGAGTTTTTTTTACATTTTGCATGCTGTGCTGCGAATGACAATGTCCAGCATCACATGCCAGGTGAAGGTGGATGGAAAACTCTCAAGGCCTTTTGCTACCACCAAGGGCCTGCGCCAGGGAGATGGGCTTGCCTGTCTTCTTTTCAATCTGGCGCTATAGAGAGTCATCCGTGACTCGGAGGTGGAAACTTCGGGGACCATCTTCTATAAGTCAATGCAGATCTTGCAGATACGCTGATGACATAGACATCATTGGTTTGAGGCTCTCCTATGTAGCAGAAGCTTACCAAAGGATTGAGCAAGCGGCACTAAACCTCGGGTTGGAGA
>KI423085.1:26503-37392 GCA_000473375.1 Anopheles culicifacies | reverse complement strand
CGGTGTAACTTTCCATCGCATTCAATGGGAAGGAGTGTGATTTGTTATTGGACAGAATTGAATGCGATGCACATGTTTGCCATCATCCATTCTTCATTGTAGGAATGTGTACCGGCTAAAGACGACAAGATGTTGCACATTATTGGAGGGGAACCAAACAAAAAAAAAAAAAAACAGGGTACATATCTCTAGGAACTAGGTTAACGAGAGTTCCAATATCTGTAGGACATCCTCAAAAACAGTAAACAGTAGCAGCGTTCACCGTTGTCTAGTATGTTTGTGGTGTGCTTGCACGAATGGAACAGGGAAATAACCATGTGACAATCCACTTGAGCACTAGCAGTTCACACGTCTTGTGTATAAACAGTGTTATCGTGCAGTTGCCGCTTTTACCCTCTTGAGAGTCAACAACCTTTACACGCGCGTTACGTCTTCCATTCACGCCGTGGCAGATGCAATCAATCTAAACCGAAAACTTTTCCTTTCACCTTCATTTAAAACCGTGATCGGTGCGAGTCCGATGTTGCTTCTTCCGCTTGACCATGGCCGACATTCTTGACACTGACAGCAGCATAGAATGTGTAACCTCGACACAAAAGCGACAGAATGTGACAGAAAAATGCGACAGAATTCACGCCTCACGTGTGTGTGTGTCTATCGAGGAAGTTCTCGGGTCCACATTTTCCGCCCAGATTTGACGTAATCTCGGGCCTGTTTTGTGGTTAGCGATTCGTTCCTTAGTTTGTTCCGGCATTAACCTTCACACAATGCCACACTCATTGGTGGTGGTGTTGTTGGGGCTCTGGACGATGTCCCAACACACCAATGGAGAAGGTGACATCGTTCCGTTCCGATGCTTCCTTATGAACCACGGTCAAGGCCGTTCCGGAGTGGGTTCAAATTGGCACACAGAAGTATCCAAGCCCAACAGAACGGAAACGATCGTGCGCACCGCGTGGTGGTGTTCAATAAGGCTTGATCGTCGAACTTCAATCGCCGCGTGTGGCGTTGGTAATTGTGAGGAACTGAACTGAAAATGCAGAACCGCGACGAAATATCGCGAGACACCCGGTGTAACCGACGCGGCTTAGATCGGTAATCGGTTTGCTTAAAAGGAAGTAATCGAAGCTATAAATATAATCGATTGGATAGAGTGGTGTTGGAATCGTGCGTTGTTCTACGGTTTACCAAGCCCGCTTTAGATTTTTTAAGCAGCTTTATTAGTCTTTGTTTACACGTCGGTAGTAGAGGTAGTTTGAATTTAATAAAAAAGTTGAATTGTGATTTTTGCTTCAAAATCTTGAAAGACTGGAAGTATAGGCAGAACTCCATGTTGACATTGCTCTTCATGTGACTTAGTGACGCTCAACGACGATGTGTACGATAAGAACAACATGACATCGTCTTATGACCTACCGGACACCGGAGGGTCAGCGTTATTGAACGGTAATCATGTGGTGCGCAAATAATGGTGGTTGTTCCTGTGGCCTGTCCCAGAGCACCAACAACAGCAAGATGGTCACGCCAATCAAACTCTCGGCGTATCGCGATAAATTGGTTCCGCAGAAATGATACTCTACGCGGTTCTGTAGAAGAGCGCAATCGACAACGGTGATAAGCAATCTATTGGCTAGACAACGGTGGGCGCAACTGATACGGCTACGTTTGCTACGTCAATGGTGACAAGATGAACGCTCACGTGGGTTGTCCGCTTAGCAGAGAGACAATAAGGGCGACCAAGCCAAGCACAAGTGAAAATCCCCAGTGATGCATAGGATTTTAGGTGTTGTTTGGGGGGGAGTGGTGAACAAGATATGCATGTTTGAACAGATGACTTGGGAAATTGTAATTGTTGGAGTCCATTTCTAAAGAATCGAACAATAATCTGGAGTTATTTGTGTAGACATCCTGACTTCAAGGATTTTCCTTGGAAGTGTATTTTATCCAAACATAATTCAAGGACTTTCGTACTGCAGCTCTGTAACTCCATATGTTTGGAAGATAAAGCTCCCTTATCGCTAACCAAATTACGTGCAATATGTTGTTTTAGGAATTCGGTACAACTCCTCAACATTTTGACGGATTCGAGTTAATAATTCACAATTTATAAAACGATGACGTATAGTCTCAAAATGCTGTGACTCTCTCCATAGTGTAATAGCCGTTGTGATCCCCCGATACTTCTGCTCCAAGTGTCCCAGTGTCCAGTGGAACGGAGCATGAAAGTGCATTTAATGTATTCCGGTGTATAATATCGCCGTGCAGAGTAGCTTACACACCAGCTAGCGTAAGCAAGACATGATTGATTTACCATGTTGAAAGACAATCAGTGTCATCAGTGTACGCACGAACTACGTCGTTAGTAACCGGGTTGGTCAACAAGCCGTCCCGTGCGGAAGTGCAAAAGCAGACGGTATTTCGAAGGCCAATCCCCCCGCAGCACACGATGACGATCCTTGGCGAACCGTCTGCCGGTGTCGTGCATCATCAGGAGCAGCAGCAGCAGTTACTATCACTCTATCAGCAACTGCGGTCATCGGCCTCAGACAACGGAACTCATGCCGAACTGTTAACAGGTAACACATTGAGGAGTGCGCGGTGCGCGCGAAGGTCTTGCCCAAAACCGTTTATCCAGGAACGGTTACTGCATGCTGCTCACGTCCAAAATATCAATGAATGCGCTTGAAGGTTATCCGGAAGTGGGATGACGTCGGCTGTAATGTTTTGTTCCACACACAAGCCACACATCAAACGAACATCACCGTTTGACATTGTGTTTTTTTTGTTGTATTACGTCACATTTTGATTAGAGCAAAACAAAAAACAGTAGATAAAAGGAAAGTATCTTCTCACTTCGTTTATGACTCGGGACCTAGAGGCAGGAAGATTTTGGACTTTGGTTACATAAGTTCCCATTGCCAGCACTCAATACTAGATGGAAATCCATCTCCTTACGTCTATCGGTTACCCATTTTAATCCATTTCTTGATCGGTGGACATGGTTCCGAAATGCAAAACCATCGTGGGACATTAGCAACGGCCAAGACACCACCATCACTTCCGTCATGGAAGCATGGCATCATTGCGTAAGACTCTCCGACTCCCCACTCCCCTTTACCAGTGGATCACTCGGCTAATGCGGCAGAAGAGAGACCGAGACCCGATCGGTCAGTCAGTTGGTCAGCAATGCTGCTTCCGCCGAAACTGCCGAATTATTGAAGCAGGAAGAAGTGGAAGGGTAGGCGAAGCTCCTCGCTTCGTGACATATGCTTATGAAGGAGGTGGGAGGGCTCGTTGCAGAAAGAAGGAAAGGATTCGGTTACGGTTGTGGTGGCGTTTATCACACTTTCACACGATGTTGGTCAAACAAACGTCACTGTCCGGTGGGCAGCCCCCCGCCTGGAATGCATGAAGTACGTCACATTGGTGCTCGTGTTCCGTGGAGTTCGTTGGAGATGGTGTAACACGAGTAAATTTCGTTTAAATTTCGAATGCTCTAACCCACGCACGGAATGGAGCTTTGATTTGGTAGCTATAAAACGACCCACTCCGAATAGCTGGGGGGGATGCATTTATGAAAGCTTTGCTTTGTTTTTTTTTTCTTCTGTTGCTGGAGGGATAATTGAGAAAGTTGAATCTAACGCACCTCGGTACAGGTGCGCTCGTGGGTGAGTGGGTGGTTGAGTGAGGAAACATACAAGCAATGTGGCGTTAGTCACATATATTGGACGGGAAGGAAAGCAACCTTCGCTGTGTCATGATCAGGAAGCGTACACAGCGAACTGGATTGCATAAGAGCGAGAGAAAGAGATATAGATTCGCAATATTTGGACCGAACGGTTACTAATAGTGTATAGACCACGGCACGACAATGCATAAATAAGCGACTCTCGTGCACGGAACGGCACGAGATTACACTCACGATGGTGATGTGAGTCAACCTTGCAGCGATGATGTAAATTGATTGTCTCAATATTCTGATTTGTGGTATTAGCACAAATAGTGTACCCCGCCGACACGGTATTGGACTTTTGCTGTACCGGTTGTTGGCGTGTTCACTAGACGTTTTAATTGTATGATGTGCTGTTTGATTAGTTGTCACTCGATTGTTTGCTGACTAGGAGGATCTGAAGAGCCCTTGGCACCAGTGCGTCTTTGGGATGTGCTAATGAACAGTAAACATCGATCGTTTGATGCTTTGTTGAACATTTGATAATTATTTGCAATTATAATTACTGATAAAAACGAGAAAGTGTTTGATTACAGCAATGGAAATATCCGGTTGTATCGAACAATATTTTTCACTCAAAATTTTGGAATTAAGAATCGTTTAAATCGTACAATAGGAGCTAGAAAAGCGAAGTACAACTTACATTTAAAAATAACTTAAATTACTCAGAATAATTGACATTCACCACAAAGATAAAAATGGCAACGTTGTTCACCACTTCGCATCAGGTGTGGTGAGTTTCCATACCAAGAGGTAGATGTCCAAGCTAAATACGTAGCAACATATTGCGTACAAGTATGAACAGAGCAATAGTAGCTTGCATACAAGTATCAACAACTGAGTACAGTGATGCCCAAAATTTTATCACACTGTTGGATAAAATATAAAATAACTTAATGTCTTTCTACTTATGTAAAATGGTCGCTTTTGAGATATTTAACTTATGATTATTATAATTAAAAAATGTCACTTTTATTTTAATGATGAGGAACATAAACCAAAACTTAATATAAAATGAAATTCACATTCGTTTAGAGATATTTCCTTCTTCAAAGCGTAAAAAGGCACATTATACAGGATGTACTCGGTTGGGAAATAAGACATTTCAAATAAAGCCCAAAACACAATTTTATCTAAAATCGAATTTATACCACCTTTTAAAGAAAAGATAATTAAAGTATTAAATTTCAACTTTTACACAGTTTTGTTAATCGTTTGTTCATTCTCTCTTTTCAGCCGCTGGAGAAGGGAGTGACGTAGACAATGGCAATATACAGGATTTACTCAACGATACAGGTGAGTGGAAAAAATACGTGCGCTTTGCTTTGCTTGTGTGGTGAACAAATCGAATCGAATGCTGCCGCAGCCAGGTACAAGCTGTCTGTTCCATCTGAGCTTTCTTGTATGCAAGCCATGCTGTCAGTTAGGTTCAACTTGCATGGTGCGTTAATCTTGCTAGAGCTTTTTCTTTTGTTTAGGAGCTCCACTCAAAAACGGCAACAAAAAGATAAGAAAACCCTTTGTTATCAAAACTACTCACAAATTCTTCACAATTCTAGTACAACAAAATGCCACTCGTCCGTCAGACGTGGGCCATTGATAAATAATAAACAGAACATCAATACAAAACACTTCTCATTCCCTTGTGCAGCAGATCGGATTAATTGAACTAAGACCGGTGAACGCATCGGCTTTGGCTAAGCGCACTAAGGAATGCATCCACGAGCTAATTGTGTCCAATAAGTGGCCTGCTTCGTCTTTTAAGCCTTCACGTGCAATTTGGCGTGACCGGCGTTATTCATTTTGCAAGGTTCAATATATCAATTCGTAATCAAAACAGACGGCGCAGCATTCCTCACTTTCTTCGCGATCGAATATTTTGTTTTATGTGGTATTCATTCTTTGTTCTGCTTTTTTTTTGTTTTGTAAGGTAAAACTCATCTGTTTTAAATGTCTGCATATTTGTCAACCATTGTTTTTCTTTTTTTCTCATCGTTCCATTACAGATTCCGAGCTTTCTTCTCTTTCCCATCTTGGTAAGTGCTGTTATCAGAGCTTCTTCATAAACCTTATCTATCCTTTCCAATGTTTTCCATTTGTGATGTTTTGCCAATGTTGCAATGTTTTTATTTAAATTTTTATTTTTATTGTAAAGTGTTCCATAAGTGTGCTGCCATTGTAAATATTTATTTCTAATGAGTTTCTTTATTTTTATTAAAGTCAAGTATATATATCTATAATTAACCACATTAAGTGTTGTCGCTCTTAATCCCAAACACTTTGAACCAGTGCTTGAAGCAGAGTGTGTCTAGTCCTAATCCACCAATCCACTCGAGTTAATATGTTGGACCAAGTAGAAAGGGCGATTGTAAAAAAAAATAGTTCAGGACAGGAATTCAGGTTGGGAATTATCTTTTATTGTACAGGGAATATGGCATTATTCTAGTAGGTTTACTCCTACAGATAACGTCGGAACGGAAATGCTCTGTTGAAAATTTATTGCTCATCGGTATTTGTGTTTTATATCGCAAAAGTCTAAAAATAAAATGGCCTACAAAGGGCAGGTGTTTTATGCTAAATCCTTTCGCAAAAACAACAAAAAACCCTTATCGATTTGTTGGAGAGTGGATGGATTGTAATTCTTACCTGTGGATATCGAAGGTAGAAGAAAGCAACACCGATAGACACCCAGATCAAGGCTTCATTTAGGCAAAACCAGCAGTGTCATTCTCGGTGCCATAAAACTGTTGTTTTGTTATCATATTTTTGTCGAACGGTATCTGCCGTTAGTTGCAGTTGTTTTCCTTTTTTATCAAGCGAATGGAATAGTATATCTTGATTTATTTATATCATCAGCAGTTGAACGCATGACACTACATCAATGGCGCCGTGCCATATGGCAGTAGTAAAACGCGCTAGTGAAACTAACGCCATGCGAAGGACAAAATATTGACAATCGTTGCGTAAAGGCGCGTCATTTTAAGAATAAATACAGTAACAATCGGGTGGGTGACACCGAGAGAGCGAACGAGAAAGCGAACGTGATAGGTTTTATGTGAGACACAATAATTGAGCGACTGAGTAGTAAGTAAGCCCTACGCTAATTCATTACGTTTCGATTTAGTCGGCTTCCGGGTCGGCACGTTTGCTGGGCGTGATTGCATTTGCCATGGAAAGTGGTAACGTTAAACGCATGTCCGTGACATATTTTGTGGTATGCAGGCGGCGAATGTCCCACCCTTCCGTTGTTATTGTGATCGATTGGCATAAGGCATGAAATGTAATTCATTCATCAGATTATAGATTAATCGAATAGAATGGTTTTAATTTTCGTATCCTTGAGCACGATTTATGAATAGAGTTCGATGAACATGATGATAGTGTGTAGGAGTAGTTGCAAGTCATTATCTCTCCGCTGAGCACGAAGGCAATCTTATCGCTGGTCTTGGTTATCAGACGTCACGCTGTGTGTGCGATTTCACAGTGGTATCCTTCAAGGATACAACTAACCGGTGTCATTGCTCTTCTGAGGGAGAAAAAGAGCTACTGCCTCGAGGGTGGAGTAGAGTTGTTGAGAGAGGTTAGTGAAAGACTCAATTAGTATAAACTAATTGAGAATCAGAATTTGTGTCGACTATGAGCGCCATCTGTCAACTAATATGAATTTGACAATTGTTTGTTTACTACGATGCTAAGTATTCTGATGATTTATGACAACATATCTACGAGTTGAGTGAGGAATTGGTTCTAGAAAATTGATTAATAGACATCAGAGAGGTTTCAAGAGCTCCAAATATCACTTTTGAATCAACTTATACACTTACTCCTTCGACAAAACTTGACTTGATGCTCAAACACCGAACTCTCCAGGTATAGCCTTCTTTAACACAGGACCGAGGTTCGAATCCCATTCGGGCCGTTCTAACGTACGCAGGACTGACTTGACCTGTTGCGGGTACATTCAAGTCACAGAAGCCAGAAATGGCAGGCCAAGACCTCTCGAGGTTGTAGAGCCATAGAAGAAGAAGAAGTCTTACTCCCTAAGCCTCCACTATTTCTTGAAGAATCCTTGAAGAAGAAGGCGGGACCTGCAATGGGACTATTGATGCATTCCAGACGAGTCTGATAACAAATATATGGCCAATTGACAATATCTAGTTCAAGTAAAACTAGTCCTCAGAAGAGAATATCTATGTCTTCATGCGTATTATTCGTCTTCACAATTTGTGCTACAAAGCAAATAGCTTTAACATCTCTCCGTCTACTGCATCCACAGCATTGGGGTTCATGCTCCATATATCGATGGAATCAATTATTCCACGAATTAGAGCACGAATCCGCTTTTGACGTTTTTGCTACGGTTCCAATTTCTTTCGCCGTATCTTCTTACCACGTATCGTAGATCTGTGTCTCGACCCTCATACACCGTTGGTACACAATGTTGCGTACTAGTGGACATTAAAATCCTCACCGGCGTGTTACTATTTTTAGCCTCACTGGAACCAATAAAGTGTAGAACTGTCTCGTGAGAATCGCCTCACAGTTCACCCGGTTCTTCGTTTCCTCGCACCACACAACTGAGTCCCACTGAGCCTTTGAGCTTGTTAGCTTATCACCAAGGGAAGCGAAACGTTATCGATTGAGCCGGAAACAACCCGAACATATGATGGCACGACGACCTCTGGTCTGAGCTGGTACGAAAGCGAAAGTGTTTAATAATCTGGACGCCAGCGATTTGTCACTTATCAGCCATGCACGTCGATGTCGTATTGGAATATTCTCCATACCGACGAGGGGGGCTCGTTCCACCGTTAATTAGTGTACACATCACAACGGGCCCGTTGCAATCGCACACTCCATTCGGGATCATTCGGAGATCTTGACGTCAGAAACCACCGGGCCAAAGAGCCGTGTATATGGCGCAATAACCGGGGTGTTCCCATTATGAGCCGCACATTATGCTCATCAGGTTTCCACCAAACTCAGAATATGGAATAAACGCTCTCGGATGTAGTTTCCAAGGTGAGGCGTGGTACCGAACCAGGGCAGCTACGTCCATTGACGTCACGGTTGTTCGTAGAATTGAGATTTTGAAATCCCCGTGAGCGAATGTATTACAAAATTGGTGAATTTTAGTTTCTTGCTCCATAAATCTGGTCCAAACACACACACACGAACAGGAGATGTACAGGAATCGATTTCACATCAAGGTAGGTGGACATCTGTTTGGTAGACAGTATAATTCCGGTTGACTGGATGATCTCTGGCGGTGAAGTATTAAGATGTACGAAAATAGAATCGCCCAGTACTGCTCGGGCGTAGTAGACATGATGGCGGCTCTTGCCACTATGGGGGTAATAAAGTATTATACGATATTATTGAAGGTGGGTGACGATTGATTATTCCGGTAGGTAGTTGAGTGTTCGGTAGTGCCGGGTGCCATTAACCTCCCCGGCTGGCGTGCGAGATTATGACAGAAAGCTGCTTCACGGACCGGATCGTCCAACAGACGATAGACAGTTTCATTGGTCAGGTGTGGTCACCACCGAAGGTTAGCATGTGTGTTTGTGGATAAATTATTGTGGTCGGCTAAAAATACTGCACGGATGCCACAACAGGGATGTCTTGCGGTTCCATCTTTTTTTTTATTTTTGGCTCACAAAACGGACAATAATGGAACGAATGTTATCCAATAAAAAATATCCATTCATTTGTCCGGCTGGTAGTATTTAATTACGGTCGTAAAGACGACGTGAGTTTTGTGCGATTCTGTGCAGTACAATGTGCTCGCTTTGCGTAAACAGTAGCGCACACACCCAACCTCACATATAAACAAACGGCTAATCCATCTGTTTGAGCTTTAATTTAACGGTGAACCGAATGTCCATCATTTTTTTTTGGGAATTCTACGAGGTGCATAGTACTTGAGAGGGGGAATCATTGCATTGGTGTGAAGAAAACAAAGCACGGAAAATTATGTTTACACTCCCCGCAGCACCTTCCGAAGCTGCGCTGTGTGGAAGGGTTAGTAAAATTAATGAAAATGTGTACGGAATGTTTGAACCGAAAGGAATTTCCCAATGAACGATTATGGGATGCTGCCGCGCCTCCAATCGCTCTTGTGATGCGGCTGAGGGGAAATTATTCTTTTCCCCAAAAGACAAATATTGTTACACATTCTTACGGAACGACGCACCACGCATGGATGGATGGATGGATGGATTCAGCATAAATGTTTTGCTGTGAAATTCCAGCGGGGCAACTTCAAAGTGAACGTGCGGAATCAATGTTCCAACTGGCAGCGGAAGCTTTATTTACCTTTTGCCGTGGAAACACGGATTCCATCTTTTTTTTAAATTCGCCCAATCTGGCTGCAAAGAGAGGATGCACTGCAATTAATATTAATGAAGAAAAACCATTCCCAACGCGCACCTCGTTGTCGTGCGAGACGAAAAGGTGTCATATCTGTGGCGATAAAAATGATTGGCGTTAACAACGGGCTCTAATGCGCTGTGTCAATAGTGGAAACGCCAAGCGCTGTGGAAAAATACCTCACTCAGTTACAAACTGCCATGCAAATACGGTTGCGCTGTGTTAAAAAGGGAGCTGGTAGGGAGGGATACGTACAGCCAGCCTGCGTCTGCCTGGTGACAAGGCCGCGCTTTCGCCAGGTAAATTCGATTAACATCTAGCCCCAAACCACACAATGATAACGCGCGATGCATCATGCGCCTTCCCGGTAGAACAGTCTCGAGAGAAGAGCTGAGGTGAGGAAAGATAAAAATATCGCAATTTAATCACAGCTGGGGTGTTGAATAATTACTGCACGCACTGTAGTCGTAATCGAGTCGAGCTCTCTATCTCTCTCTCTCGCGCTGTCGTTGTCTCTCTTGCCGTCGTAGAAACGATCGTGTTTGGTCGTGTGGAGGTCGCGACACTCGGCAATGTGGCGTGTGCATTGTGTGTGTGTACGATCGACGCGACGAGTGGCTCGATCGCGCTTAGCAACAGTGCGGGGCTTCTCATGAAATATCTGCAAAGCAGCAATGGCACCAAACGGCCCGACGAATAAGTCCACGGAAACGAGAAACAGAGATCGTGACCCATCTCGCGATCCTACTTCTCAGCATACAACCGGGAGCATGATGATGATGATGTT
>KI423085.1:0-22889 GCA_000473375.1 Anopheles culicifacies | reverse complement strand
GTCGTAATCGAGTCGAGCTCTCTATCTCTCTCTCGCGCGCTGTCGTCGTCTCTCTTGCCGTCGTAGAAACGATCGTGTTTGGTCGTGTGGAGGTCGCGACACTCGGCAATGTGGCGTGTGCGTTGTGTGTGTGTACGATCGACGCGACGAATGGCTCGATCGCGCTTAGCAACAGTGCGGGGCTTCTCATGAAATATCTGCAAAGCAGCAATGGCACCAAACGGCCCGACGAATAAGTCCACGGAAACGAGAAACAGAGATCGTGACCCATCTCGCGATCCTACTTCTCAGCATACAACCGGGAGCATGATGATGATGATGTTGAACCCAATAAAACGTATGGGAAAGGGGGAATTAAAATGGGACAAAATACATGGTTCGTTGCTTTTTGACTATAGTCCCCTCCCCCCCTGAGGGAGATATTCTGTTTTGTCTCGAGGGCCAATTTCAAATTACTGAAGTGCCCCGGTGCGAGGAGCACTTTCACAGCAAACGCAACCCAAACAAACACCAACACACATGCAAATGAAACAGCTGATCAGATACGCGAGTGTTGAGATAGAAACAGAAGCCTGCGCTACTGTTGCTCGCTGATGATATCTGCAAGCAAGTTGCTTATCGTACAGGAAAATGTTTAATTCATTTATTACTGATTCATCCACCCCGTGGCTCGCCCGACTCCCCTCCGCACCAAAAAAAGAATAGATTGCGTTTTACTTTTTGCGTGTAAAACTGGAACAGCTTTCGCTGCTGATAACGACACACACGGCTGTACACTTTGACCCACGAGATGATGCACCGGCCATACTACAAACGGGGCACTCCCCGATAGTGACTTTCCGAATCGAGGTAATCGGGCGTGCGGCGAAGGTCAACTGTGGGATCTTGGGGGCTTTTCCATCCTCCATTCTATTCGCTTGTGTGTGAACTCAAACAGCGATCCGGGATCCGGGTTTTTTTTTTTTTGTTTTGTTTCGTTGGAGGGAGTCGTAAAATGATCCATTACGTTCGCCAATCGCCCGCGTGCCGGACGTGAAAGGCACCTACAGCGAACGTTGGCAGCTGCTGTCAATCTTTATCGAGCGCAGCACTGTAAATCTAAACGTCAAACGCAAAGCAAATTGATCATCTCGGCGAAACAATGGCCATAAAGTGTTGTAATTGTTTGTAAAGTAATGAGGGGGAAAACAACTGCAGTTCAAACAACTTGATGGTAGGAACTGCAACTTACATCTTGCAATTATTGGGCAATGTTTGGAGTTAAAGGAGAAAGTAAGACTAGCGATCGAGTCATTTACTTTTTCAGTTGGCATGAGCGTCTCAGTACTGCTCCGGAGTCGTTCCGATCTCACTCACTAGCAACAGTGTGGCAGCTGGGCGATTTTATCGCTCAAAAATAAACCGAACTTTGAGCTGCACATACACATTGGTAGTGCAGCCCTTTTGTCGTCTTCTCAGGGCTGATGCGTGCGTGGCGGTGTTCTAGTTTTTCGTTGCCTTGTCCGCTTGCTGAGTAATACGATTCGTAAGGGTTCTGTCTTTTTTAGTTTGGTCTCTCGAACATGTTCTTTCCTGCTCTTGCACTGTCTGGGGCACTGGCAAGCATGAGTGTAGTGGTGCTGATCGTGCTCTTCGACAGTCTGTAACCGTCAGATTTGCTAACACCCTCTTAGTGCAGTGATCGACAACTTCTTGGAGCAGGAATCTGTGTTGGAAGTTAAGAGTATAGTAGACATAATACTCTGAGATGTAAAACTATGTTTGCTCTTAGATTTAGAGGAGGAGTTGAAGCTACTAGAATACATGACTCAAGCCAAAGGTTATTGAGAAAGCCGCAACATCTGATAACAGATCCCATGTTCTTTGGCTCTTCAACTCAACAGACTTCACTCGTCGATTATTCTCGAGACTCGAGACGGTGACGGTTCACTTTCGACAAAGTGTCTTGCCGAACCCTGGCCTAGCCTGGCGTTTAGCCTCCACCATGACGAAGGCAACCTAGTTTCAAATGACTACTGCATCTCCATCTTCCTCCTTCTTTCCTCATTTACCAGAGGATAGATTATGCTGTTGCGCCCGCTATTAAAACTTGTGCATGTCGTGATGCTGCGAACGCTTGTATCAGCTTTAGTGCGCTTAGCTATTAATACAAAACCTCACCACCCGTTTGGGGACTGACTGTTTGCTTGGTGTTGGTGAAGCTGGTCGCATGCAGTTGCTTGCGGTTTCGCTGCGATAGAGCTATATGCTTGGCGTGGCATCATAAGTGTAGAGTAAGAGTAGAGTGGGTAACCAACGACAAATTGATATAATTGCAGGGTATGGATGGAGAACTCCTAATGTTGGAGGTTCATACGCATCTAGTGATGTTTGTTTTCGCCCGATGTACGATCGGAAGCATGCTGGTGCGTTGCATCACGAACAACACGCACCGTGTGGCATTTATTATCTGAACCTACCTCAAGACCTTCCTCATTTCTAGTCCACCTCTTATTAGCGTGGCGCCACTAGTGTGGCAGGGTTCTGTACTACTTTTCAAGGGTGTCCATACCCTTGGTTTGCGATGCAAGAAGAGGGGAGGGCGTGGTAAACATTTTGGCGCCATCAGGGGCGCTGGCAAAACAATGTATGGGGTGGGGTGGAAATACACATTAAAGCGCCGATCGACCTCAATCGATGGGTGGGAAAATTATAAAAAATATTTTAAAACAACAAAAATATTGACAACAAAAAAAGCGTTCTCCTACCCCTCTTCTTCCCCTTTGCTCCAGCGGACAGAGGGAAAAATTGTGCTGAAACACTTTCTCTTCCGCCCCAGTGGGCAGTGGGTTTGGACTTTGGTACGTGCGCTACTGCCGGAGACGGAGAACAGCACACTTTGCAAATGCATCGATCGCGTTACACAGCACTTCTGGTCGGTCGGCGTGTAGGTAGACTAGAACGGTGAACTGGTAATGGCCGTTCTGTTCCTCATCAGTAAGCGAAAATACGCTTCTGTGTGTGTGAGTTTACAGTGTCCAATTTCGCGCAGGGGGCTTGAGAAGACACTGACCCGATCCGATCGCCCTTCCCAGTCGGTAACGGCCTGTTGCCCTAGCAACAACAGCACCACCCGAAACTTTGGACCTCACTCCAATGAAAATCGAGTCCACCGAGTGATAACGATCGGTAGCAGTCGTACGACAAGGGAGGGCACACGAAAAGGTTATCATGAAAATCGATGCACCACAGCAAAGGGGAGTTGTTTGGCGTGTTGGATGAAGGGTTGGACAGGGACGGCGCCCTATGTTTGTTTGCCGTCTGCTGGACTATTTTTACCATCGCCTGTACGGAGGCTATATTTGGATCCGTATTACCGATGCACTTATCAGGAACGGGGAGATGTATTAAGATGTGACTACAATCTTTCATTAATAAAAGAACTCGCCAATGCCGTACTCTCTCTCTGCTCATGTAGACTTCATTGTGTAGGATTATCACAGGCCACAGGGACCGATAAGGAGATGCCACTTCTTTCTTTTTCGCAGGCAGTTAACAATCCATTGACCGCGATTTCGATGGTTCGTCTGTGAGGGATAGGTTTGGGGCCGTAAGGTTGTACATGATTGGTTTTAATTGACGGGCACGGCATGATTGCTTAGCATTGGACAATGTGCATGCAGAGCCATGGCACGCCGCATGCTAGCCCACCAGTTTTTAATTGCTACTGATTGCGTGAGGCGACGAGCTGGACATTATTGATTGGGGAAGTCTTTTTCGGGGTACCAGTATTGGACATGTAATTCGACTCTATTACAGTATTCGACTCTATTACTCCTCCATGAAGACAAAGTCCTCCAAGAATTGGAGAAAGAAGAACATTATGTTGGCGAATTCGTGAACGCATTTAGTCACGCTAGTCACTAATTGAAGTTATTGATGTTATGTAAAGTAAAAAATATTCCTGGTAAATAGACCAACACTTTTCCAATTAAGTTCCCATTACTGATTGTTGATAAAAAATACATCCTAATGGTCTATTTCTGTGCTGTTGTTTAGAAATAGATGGAACATGTTGATAAACGTGGATTGCGTTCCGTACCTGGATGCATAATGGATAAAGTTTATCATCGTTGAATGCCAAGGCTGATCGGCGATAAGCTCCTGAGCGTTCTGATCCATCAATGTCGCCAAAGAATGGCCCATTGTCCTCTGCTGGAATGCTATTTTATCCTTCCCAAGTGACTGAAAGTCGGACATTTGCTTAAATTTAGTACCAATTCACTAATGTCGCGTGGAGAACAATAAGGAAGCATCGAATCCCTCGACGAAGCTGAGCGACCATCGAAAATCGATAAACGATAGCAATCGGAAGGACACCAAAGCACCACGTGCTCGGTACGTTCCATTCGTCCAAGGCTAGAATTTCCACTCACACTCACAAAACACTTTCCCGTCTGCAGAAATGTATTTTTGTTAAAAGGAATAGGAACAGCCAAAAGCGCGTGTGCTACTCATTATTAACACGCGCCTCAAATCTAAGACAAAATCCTAACGCACATCGTGAGAGAGTTCTGAAAATAGTTCTTGGTATGAGAGGTGGACGAGGAGGAGTTCCCGCTGGTACTCCACTACGCGCTCAACTGACACCCGAATCCAGCACCAGAATCGGCCATCGGATGTACTCTCGCGGGGTTATGATTTATCTTTCAGCTGTTTGGTCAAGGATTTCCCGCTTACTTAGAGAACTAGTCAGACATACTCCCTCTTCCTCCACCACTCCTCCCATGGTCATCTGTGAATTGGTAGATTTCGTCACCGTTGACTTTATGCTCTCATGCGCGGACATTACTAGAGGACGATTACGGAACAAAAACCGATTGGACGAACTAACTGGTGGTTTATTCTTAGCACTTAGACCAGTTCGGATTGCACTGTGCATGCAGAGCTCGTGTTTGATTGCGTGGCAGTCACTGCGTGGTCATATGACAGTTAGCGAGAAGGGAGTACATACGGCTCCCCCCTTGGTCAATAGTGCGTTCGCGTAACGACTTTCGATGACGAGGTGGGAAGAATCGTGGCGTCAGCTCTATGGCGGTGTCTCTGTACAAAAAAACCCCCTCAGTACAACACTTGTCACTCATCCAAGTGCGCCGATGGTTGAGCGCTGAGAGTAATTAACACTGCGAAGGGAATGTCCCGAGGAAGACAGCATCACTCTTCACGCCTAGAGTTAACGCCAGAGAATGCATCTCGTATTAGACATTAGAATTGTCATTATTGAGGTATCCTCAAAATACCCGTAAAAAATTTCTAAAGGTGCTAAGATTCTCATTAGAATATCCCACAATAGATCATTTAGATGGGGGGGTTCTTTTTTTCAAAGGGAACAACACTAGACTGGCTGTGATATTTCTGTTTCTTACTACGAACTATTTTTAGTTTGCCAACACCTACCCAACACGTCCCAAAATGTAGTTCACTAGTGGTTCCTCGTGGTTAGGCCTGCAGTAAAAGTGTTGGGATTTTTGTGTCTATTTAATTCTCGTTCTGATCAGCTCTCATTCCCCATCGGCTAGAAGGGTAGTGCGTGCGTCACTTCCAAGCAGCGCATCAACGCTGAAAGGGCCTTCGCTTTCTCCTTCGAATTGTTTGCGGTACGGTGATCCAAACATCGAGGGACATTTGCTAGACCGGTAGCTACAGGTGTTGCGCCAGCGTCCCCAAACTCGCATGCCAGTTCTTGGCTGTATGCCGCCAAGCCAGCATGGTTTCGCTTTCCCCTTTCATGGGGGATTTGTTGGGCGAAAAAAAAACGAAACCCCAATATATATTTGGCAAGCAATCTCAATATGACCGGGCTTGAGGATGCATTGGTAGCATTGATTCGTTTTCATTTCGACAAAGTGACACTGTATCAGACATCGAACCGGGAAGTCACCCGACGACCGATCGCCAAACAAAACCCGTGAAGTGAATAAAATAATGCACAACGGCACAAATTACTCTTACACGTTGCCGGTACACCAGAGTTCACAAGCTTTGTCTGAAGAAGTGCACCGTAGTGCCGCCAAGGTAACCATCGCTCATCATCGCACACGTTGTGGCGCGTTTATGAATGAAAATGCGGTGGCGATCGTTAGCTGGTTACGCGAACGTGCAGATTTGTTTGGCGTGTTTTTTTCTTCTTTGCTTGCTTGTCCGCAATGTCCTGCTCGTTCGTCATTACCATATACAATCTTCGCACCTCAACCTCAAGCACTCTCGTGGGGAAGAAGATTTTGGGTTCACTTTTACTCTCGACGACTTTTCTGAGCATTCTCGATGATCGTGACGTTAGACGATGATGATGCATGTGTTGCTTGATGTTGTCTGTTAATGCCTGATCGAGAGGTGTTTATGTGGCTTCTTTTTTAAAACACTACACAGCCGACAATGATTGGGAGAGTTTCCCATTTCCAGTGGCGGTGTATAATGCAGCGGATTATTTTCCAGTCAATTTTACTAGAACAATGGCAGGCGTTGTGGAATTAAACTACGCAACTGGGGTGTCGTGCAGAAAACAGTTCCTTTTCATGCAGAAAAGTCCCATTTCCCAAATGAATGTGGGGTCTTATGTACGGGCTGGATAAAACATTCATTATGGTAGAACTTCAAACAGCTACTCTTTGAAGTTGGATTGGAGTTGGCTCAAGGGGGTCCCGGTCATCCCACGCGTAAACGATGGCGAAGGGTTTCGACGGGGAGCACATCTTACGGAACCGCTTGTTGGAGGAGGAGAAGGGTTTATTTGAATGCTATTACGTAAATGTAGTGCAATTGGCATATTTTGTGGTGATCGACCAACTGATGTTGAAGCAGGCTCGTGAGAGTCGTCGACGATGCCATTATGCAAGTTTTATGTGCCAAAGGGAAAAGATTGATTTACAGATGTAGACAACCCCTCTGGCAGGCTGTTCATCATGTAAATGGATGCTATAAACCTTATGGAGCTTATATGTATGTCTTAAATTTCTTTCGAACATTACTGATCTGTGAGGTGCATGCAGAAGGATACTGGTGATCAACTCACACCGAGTGATCGTGTCACTCAAGAGCGACCCACCACCAGTTCCTTGAACGACTTCCTATGTTCAGGTATGCAACCACCCACCCACCAATTTAGTGCACCTGGGCTAGTCCCTGGGCTCTGCCATAAAGTCTCGCAAACTAACCTCCAACAGCAGTTACGGCACCCACAACAAAACGATATTGCTTTCGCTTCCTAGACGACCGCTCTTTTGATGATTCAGTAGGGCCGGTTATGGTCAGAACGATGCAGACACCAGCTCTCTACGGTGGGAATAGTGTCCCCACGCGTGTCAACAATGGCCAATACATCAACCATCGGTCGGGCACGATCGGTTGCCGGGTGGTACACGTTCGGTCTCATGACCGACGGCTAGCCTTTGGACATGCGAGCATGAGCAACTTACATAAAAGACACACCAAGAAAGTCAGCCAAGCTTTCGGCTGCCAGACTGGTAGCCGTGTGCTGCACAACACACGGTTGGCACGTTCCGTAGGCGGGGGTGGTAGATTACCCGGCAGCAAACATTTGTCCATCGCAAAAAAAAATCGCAAAAACTAATTTTACTCACAACAGAACACACACACCGGTGGCTTGGGCGGGCGAAAATAGCATCCACACCTCCCGTTTGAATGCCACACCCCGTGAGCAAATCGTTCTCATGCCCCCCCCCCAGCTCAACATACCTCACTACAATCTGTGTGCATGCCGTTCTTGTCTTTGCAGATGCTCCCAACGATGTGCTGTATATGATATGTGGAGTCGTCATCGCCATGGTCCTCGTGGGCCTCATCATAGTTTTAGTTGCCGTTACGATCAGGTGAGTGTTGATTGGATTTTCTATTTTCCCCCAATTCTAGACGATCGGTGTGTGATTCGTCCGAATTGCATTGTACTGAACACGTTACTTGGCTCGTCGTGGTTATTGGAGGCAGGGTTTTCCGATTGAGGCGTTACATAAAGTAGGGTTATATTTAATAGAGCACCGCAGGTTCTGAAGAAGCATACAGGAATTTTCAAAAGGCGAAGGTAGGAAGGTACGACTTCTTACGCAGGTTTCACCTGATAGTGCGTCTAGTGGACGCCACACATTATCACTTGGTACATTTTTTTTCCTCTTCTCCAAGTAAATTCCAACCAGATTTGACTAGTTTTTGCTTCGTACGGATCCGTTTCTTTTTTTGCGGCGAATAGTTTACAAACACGACCATGGACGACGCTATTTTTAAGCCTCATGTTTACCCCATCGTTGAGTGTTTTGCAATCAGCTCCGTGCTACAACCCGTTCCAGTAGTTACCAATTTTATGAGGTTATTTTTTACGACTAATAGTTTTTTTCTTCTTCCACTATGATGAAGTATCTTGAGGTAAACGGGAAGTGCTGCTTGATATAAGCAGTAACGCGTGTGAACATCAGCCTGTACATGCCCACAAGGACGTCCTCCCGTGTATGATGTGATGAGCTGCGCACTTGGTGGCCTAATCTTGCTAATTCCGTTTGCAGAAGTACATGATAATCTCAAACGGTGCTTGAACGGATGCTCTTGAGCGGCATGTGCGGTGTAGATAAATTCTTAACGCAAAGAGGAGCTCTCACAGCTTAAGCCTAATAGAGGAGGAGTTGCTTTAAAAACTCACGGGAGAGGGAGGGACCCCGAGGCTACTAGGAAGTAAAATCGTACCGAAATAATATGTGCAAAACCGAGGCGGACCTACCTGCTGCCACCGAAGAGAGGCAATTAATATTCATCATTAGTGCGCGGTGTGTTGAGGTCGGATCCCTCGGTTCGATCTGTACGCAACGGAGTCACCCGTTGCACGTCAGTTGTTTGTATATTTTGAGAGCGGTAATTGGCGACCGCGCGGTCCCGTTGTGTTATGGTTTTGTCCAGCAACCGAGGCAACCGCCCCATTGCGGTTAGTACCGGTTTTTCGCTTCCTCGGCGCTACCTAGAAGTGCAGCGAGACGAACGAGCACGCACTAAAGAAGACGGACTCCTCCTCTTCTTTGTTGTGGGAGGAGGGGGGAGGGGAGGGGGCGACTCCAAGCTAGGGCGAGAGTTCGATCAACTCTTTCCGGTTGGTTTGTTTTGATCGTGAAGTGTTTATACTCCGCACACGAATCCCCAGAACCGCCGTACAGTTGTGCGGCGTGTTTAACTTCCGTGTTTCCGTACGTGGTTGCTTGTTTTTTGGACGATATACCTCCTTTTTTTTGTCCAAGACGTACCGTTATTGTGGGATGTTGCATTTGGAATGACTACTCTATAAAACAGATGTCTGCAAGATCATCCGACATTGTCTTGATGTTATGTTTGATCGGTAAGAATACGTTAAAGCTCCAACGGGTCTCGGAATATAACAGACACATGAGTGTCCACGCGCAGCTCCAATAACTCCGCTTAGCTGGCGTCTAAAGTGTAGTCCCTTGTTTCCCACCCATCGAAAACGGACCATCTCTCATTACATAATACCGCAGACACTAGCGCAGCAGAAGAAGAATTATCCGTCAGGGTCTCAATACAGTCCAGCGCTGGGGGACAATTCGGGAGAGTGAAGTAATTGGAGTACCGTTGGGATTTTGGGGTGCCGAAATCAACGTTGCAAAAGGGTGTATTCAGTTCAAGTGCCCCGTACAGGAGACACTGCATACAAAAAACTACAAGGTTACCAGGGGCCAGACGACAAACGTTGGTGTAATACAACGCCTCCGGCTGGAGTGTCCAATTGTGCACACGAACGGAGTGGGAGTGCGAACTCAGCTGTAGCTTCCAATGCCACTCCCGGTAACATTTTTTTTTTTGGAACCTGTTGCTTCTCATATAATGAGCAGCGTGTGTTCTTGATGGTTCCCCCCTCCTGGCAGAACAGAATGGTGTCCGATGGTAGTCGCGTGTAACACCGGACACCACAGACGACTTCCGTAACGGACTGGGTACATCGTTTACGGGATTTTAAGTTCGCAGTAACTTGTGTCACAAACGCTCTGTACACCCGTTGTCTAGATGAGATTCTGAGATTCTTGTTTCTAGTCTAGAACTAGCTGACTCGTGCGGGCAGTACTCGTGTTGAACACTTGTGTTCTCTCTGCGCTCTTCGAAGGTCAACCGCGACAGGCTACCGTACAGACCAGTTAAGGAAACGACCGGTAAACAATGCCATTCCATCAGGCTACTCGTGGAAGAGTAACGAAGGTGGAGGAGTCCGGTGGACGTGCTTGCGTGCGTAGTTGTAACGAATGGCCACCAGTAGGCGCTAGCAGTTACCTGATGGACAATATACATCAGGTATGCAGTGGAACTGAGCTGCAGCAATACTAGCACGACAAATGCACGACTAACGCAATGTTCTCATGTGTGAATTCTTACTAACAAGGGGGTAACACGCGAACGATCAAGCCCCTTGACCCTGCTCCAGTTTCTAGCGCCACTGTGTGGTCCGTTTCAAATGCGAGCGACATGCGGTCGATTAGACATACGTGCATTTTGCAAACCAAATTATGAAACATCACACAGCTTAGGTGGAAATAATCTACACGACAGTACTCGTTCGATTGTAGCGAATTGCATTGCATAGAGCGTAAATGCGAGTCGAGCTGGAAGTTTTCAGAGCAATCAGAATATGCCATATGTGGATATATTAGAAATAGGTTCTAGAATGTACATATGTGGAACATCCATTCCTCGATTCCTTCGTGGAATACCTAAAATCCCAACACGATTTGTGTTCAAGCTATTCCAATCACCTTGAAATGCCCATTTATAAAGCACAAGCTAAACATTACATGGTCTTTGGGGTTTTCAAAAACCCCAAACAGGTTCCAGTTCAAACGCAGAATCGTTAGAAAATCCCAAAGTGTTTGAAATATCTCATCAATAACAAAAAAATCCCAGGCGCCGTTTTGCTGCTTGAAATTCCAGCTACAATCAATACTGGAACGAACGCAACCACAAACACCACAAGCATTTTAGAAAAATTCCAATTTGTTGGAGTGACGTCGTCATCGAAGGCGTGCCACTGCTAAATGTTTCCTGCAACAGCTCCCAAATTCGCTAATATTCTCAACGCCACTCTTACCCGATTAGCGTAAACACCTTAAATGACGCAAAAATCAAAACGTGCCATTTCGGTGGGTTTCATTCCCGGGAACGGCATGTTTCAAAACGTTCACTTTGGCAAAAAAAGAAGCGTCCATTTTGTTGACACATTCGAGCGCGCACCACAAGTAACTTAAGCGTAATTAACAGCGAATGCGCGCATGACTTGGGATCACTTTGTTTGCGGGTTGGTAGTATATCATTATCAGTTCTGGGAGGAAAAAAGAGAATGATTCAACATCATATTCACTTCCTTTCTCTCAATTCTTCAAGAGTAACAATCACAATTGACTATCAATCGACGAATCTATTAAGTTATTGTCAAAACAATTTGTCGATTTGCAGGGGTACGACGGGTCAAAGGTACTGCGCGAGTGTTGATTGTTCATTTGGTGTCGATTTTCCTTCAGGAACGCTGGAATCGAAAAGGCCATGGAGACGTAATCTAGACACTGATAGGTTCGCGTATGGTCACAAGGTTAACAGCAACTTAAAGTGTCTCAATAATGTTCGTTGCTGTTGTTTGCCAATTTGTCCCGCGGTCACTTATCTCAGTTAGAGCTTATGTAAGTTTTGGGGCGGAAGTTTATTCTATTTTGGCAAATAGAAATGGAGAGTTGGACGAGAGTGGCGTTACTGGCGATAAGATATGATAAAATTCGGCGATCTAAAGCCGGGGGGATTATTTGCTCGGATATGTCTGAGGAAGGGGAATATTGACGAGCTGACACCACCTTTCGGGCGGAAGTTCTTAATCGATTTTAAAGAACTAGATTGATATTAGCCGTGCTGAGTGTTTAGGAAGAGTTACTCCAGATGCATTGCTAGCGACTTCCAACATAATGTTGCGTGAAGAGAACAAAGACCATCACAGGCTTCTTCTTCGCTGTGGTTGTGTTTCTTGTGGCATCTTATTCGGCCTCAAAGGTTCGATGATCATCCATCTTAAGATCATTACCCTCGTTTTTATGGGCGCTCCTCATGGTTCAATTATGCTTCTGCCCGATGCTCATGGGTACATTGGAAAGCCAGCATCATTCGTGCGTCTTCCCGAAGAGATACTCACGAGTGTTCGGATACACGATCCGGGATGATGGGTTGAGAGGGGTTTGCAGTCGTTCCCTCTAACCGAACCGTCAGTCAGACGGCTGCAGGCAACGTTGGAACTTCCATGGAGTTGCATGAGTCAGCTTCGAGGTTTGAGAGCGAGACAGATGCAGGGATTACGCTCGGCTCGGCTGAGTACTGTAGCGATCATTCCCATAGCTAGACACACACACACACACAGAGACACATCCACAACCAGTCCGTTGTGCAGATTCCAGGGGCATTTTTGTTGAAGGCTTTCCGTCGTTCGGACACGGGGAACTCCAACTGGTTGTTTGAACCCCTCTACTGCTGCTACGAGCTGTTGCTACTGTGCCAAGCATCGACGACGACGACGACGACTGTTACGGTCGGTTAGTTTCCTCGGTTAAAACTAGCGGTCCGCCGATGCTCGGAAACCAGTCCCCGACCAAATGTGCCTCTGAGCGGAGCGTGTAGCGATCATAAAAACACACATTGCGTACCGCACACCAATCGGCGCTGCGTGCCTTTTTTCCTGCGTGGATATCTGTGCATGTTGTGTGCTTGTGTCTGTGTGTAGTAACGTGCGTATGTCCGTGAGTGCGTGCCGTATGCCGTGTGTCTAGGCAAATGTCATCAGCTGTTGACGCTACCACCGACGAGGCGAACGAGGCGGACGCCGCTCTAAGCGCGACCATCTTATCGCGCTAAAGCGTTACCAACCCATCAGCTAGGGAAGGAGACTTGCAGCTGTGGTTGTTGTGTTTTTGTTACTGCAAAAAAACACACAGCAAGGCAAATGGTTGTGCAGAAGTTAGCCCTGGGCTTATTTCTTTGTTGCAAGACGCGGTGTTGGTGAAGTTTCGAGGCTCCAAGCGTAGGGAAAAGAAATATATATATATACCATCGCCCCAACAAAGGAGGTCGAACAGTGACGTGACGGATGGTGGTTGTGTGGTGATCGTGCGCTGCGATCGTACAACGGTGAAACCGGAAGGAAGATTGGTGAAACTAAACGCGAACGGTTCGCCATTGTCTTTTCGGTGAGACGGTGTGTGGAACCGTTCGAAACTGCCAGATAGAGTAGTGTGGGCTCATTAGCGAGGCGGCGCCAGTGCCTAGTAACGCATACTAAGCGTGATCGTGCCCGTTACCTGCGTTACCTCTTTGCACTACGGTCGCTACACGGTAGTGGTTCGATCGATCGCTGTTTACTGTGTTGGTGAGGTGTGCGGGAAAACTAACCACGCAAACCAAGTGTGCTCTAGAACAGCTGCGCGCACCTCGCTTTGGTACGCGTCCAAAGCACAGCCCGATCTTAGAGCGATAGTAGCGCCACCGCACGGTCGGTGAGGGTTTGTTTGGCCCGTTACAAAGTTCTGCCACAGAGGCACACGGCGACTGCAGTTGGCGATGAAGAAACGCGCCGCCGAGAAGGTCCCCCCGAGACCGCTCCACCAGCACCATCAGCACTGGAAGAACAGCTGATTTTGCGATCTCTCTCCAATCCAAGTAGTCCTCGTTTGTTGCATTTCTGTTGTGGTGATCTGCAGGCTGTTCGTGTTGTGTTGCCCTCCCGTTCCTGCTTCCTGTTCGATGGCAGCCATATTTAGCCCCGTAGCCAACGGAAAACAAAACGAACAGTAGTCGTCGTGGTGGAGAAATCGCACCTTTTGACCCGTACACACACACAGCCAAGCGTGCGCGCGCGTCCGTGTGTTTGGTGAACTTTTGGAGGTGAACCTAAAAGTTCCTGGTGGTGTTTTTGCTTGCTTGCCCCCGAAACGAACAGAAAAAAGTCGGGACCCAAGGACTGTGCCACGCCAGGCATCGTCTCAACGTCAGCATACACTGCAGAACACGCACACGCGTGTGTAACTGGAAGCGAACGTGGCACTGACGGAGCTGTGGAGCGGCACTAACTCGCACTTCACGATGGATGAGGTATATCTGTATCTCTACATGGAAAGGTAATGATGATCGACACTACACTTCATGGTCGCGTACCACCCGCAAATGCACACTGCACCTCTGGTCAGTCCGTCCAGTTGGTCATCTCCATGGTGGCACGTGTCCTCCAGTGTATGTGTGCTTGTGGTGGTAATTATGCAATTAGTTAATCGAGGCCGCGTACGGTTAGAGGGGGGGCGTTGCAGACAATGCACGACACTTGTACTGAACTGATTCATTCGAGTTTCCCCTCCATGTTGTAAGATACCGGGCCATATGAAAGATGCATCGAGCGCTTCAAGTGTGTGATCTCGCTGACGAATCGTTCTAAAATTGGCCATTTTGTAAAGGTACTTCTGTTTGAACTATTCTTTTTTTGAAGAGGTTTATCGGTTACTCTCGTCTACCTCTCTGTGGAGCACTTGAGGTATGCGTGCGTCTGCAATATCTTGCAAGGTGTTAATTGCTGTCTAAGCTCCGAAGCCGGTGTGATGTGTTTCATCTATGCACATGCCATTCGGGTGAAGGTGGAAGGGGGAAGGAGGAAGAACATTATCTGCGGATTTCCAAGACGAGTGGTTGAGTCATAAAACTTTAATATCTCTGCTTAGTTCCCGTTGCCGTTTCAGAATTGATAAAAAAGCTAATTGACCTAGTCATGTGAGAGGAAACGAGCGATTCGGGGAGGATTGATGATCATATGGAATTGCTAGAATAGATCGTTGCCTTGTAATTGCACATCTGGTCTATCCATTGAGGTCTCTAAGGGTATAAGAGGGAAGACAACAGTAATATGTCTTTAATAGTCTTTTTGTTGCTGCTGTAATCAGCTCATTAGTCAGACTAATGAAGTCACTCGGTAACTCCCCAACTGCAATCTCCTTTGGAAGCAATGAGTCACGTACTCCCTCACCGAAATTGACGGATTCAGTTTGACTTAAACTTTCCTTCGCAGTATACATATATACACCGGGGGTTTTGTGCTCAAAGTTCACGCTTTCGCAAGAAAAGGCCCAGCTACATAAACATTCGCCGAATGACGTCATGGGATCGATCGTTGTTTGCTTGTAACCATTGTGCGTTACAAGTACTGCACAACGTGCGCATCTGGCAGAGGCCTTGATGCGTACCATTGGACTTATCCCGCTCCCGTCCCAACAACGGTGTGAGAGGGATGTTTATTTCGTCAATCATTTATAGCAAAAGGAGTTGATGGTTTGATCGGTTCGGGTTTTTCGGACGTTCCCTTGCATCGTTCATCTTATTGCAAAAATATGTTGCATAATTTGACGAACAGCAAGAGAAAGTGACAGGAGGAGTGATTTTATTTCTCAACAAATTTAAACTTCATGCTTTGACGTACGAACTGATCGTTACTGACGGGTCCTAAGCGAAGACGAAAACGGATGTGGGAATGGGAAGATTTAGATCGCAACTCCTCTCAATTAAGATCCAGCCAGAGATGTATAATGCCGCAATCGTGCGAGATGATCGGTATCACATTTTAACTCGCACACTAATCTGAAGATCGTCCAGTTCTAAAAGCAACGAAAAACGCCATGATGATCTAACAGTTTCCAAGAAATTCTGAGTTCGCTGTTTGCGCAGTGCATTAATCAAATAATGTAACAATCGCGTCGAACCAGGTGTTGGAATCGATTAGGAAAGATAAAGCGTGTGGTGTTCCTTCACACCGTGTCTTATTAGCACGCCCGTGATACGATAACCGTTGTCCGCATGATTGAAAACCAATCGCTCCAGCACCGGACAATGCATTTCCTGCGTCTGACAAGGGCTGAAGTTGGACTGTTTTTTGCTTGTGATTGTCTTTGGGTCGTGTCTGCGGTCTAATGGACAGAACTTACCTTTGATCAATAATTAACACCCAAAAAGGGGAGTCACTGGAACTGTGTGCTAAGTGGATCGAGCTGGCGGCGCTGACGTGCACGTGAAGCCACCGACCAGTGTGACGGGCCCCCAAGAAAGGGTTGTTTTTCACCATTACTCCGGTCACTAGAGCACTATAGCAGCAGCAGTTCGTGGTTAGTTGTTTGCTTGTTTGCCTGTTGTTGCCGGTAAAGGTTGCTGATAAATTTGTTTTTGTTTGTCATGCCATTTCCACTGGCCCTGGTGGAAGGGGGTAGTAGTGCAGCTACACACACCCGATCAGTGTATGTCAAATAGCAACAAGCAAACGGCGCAACAGATGTCCGAATCCTTCCTCAAATGAGTTCCTCACGCGAGCATCCAGCAAGATGCGTGTGTTAGCCTTATTGTTTATCATCCTGCGATTTGCGTCCGCAAAAGTGTTTATGTATGCTTTTGTGTTACGCATGATCGCCGGCATCCCCGTCCATCTGACATGTGCCCTGAAATTCTTGCCAATTTAGTGTGGTCTGACCTTCGAATGTAGTGTTTTTTTGTTGTGTTCTATCGAAGTCGTACAAATTAAAATGGTGGTGAGATAATTGGCTGGTTGGCTCGTTATCGGCCCAAATTCATAATGTGTTCTTTATTGTGATTCATTGTGATGGTTAGATCCCACGAGGAAGAACTGAATGCCTGAATGTGATCAGAAGGGAAAGGAATATCTCACGGTTATTTAAAAAAAATCTCGAGGTCATGTTGGAACAAAAAAACACGTTAGAAGTTCATCTAAGAAGGAAAGGAAGTGAAGGGGAACATTAATTCTGACAAAAAAGGGTTGATTAATGGATTGAATTAAATGAAAGAGAGAAAAAAAAAACAAGATGGCGCGAAAAGGAGCGAATAGAATGAAAGGAAGTCTCTTAATTATAAGCAAGAGTTCCAATATCCCTTTTCCGGTGACGATTCCTTGAAGAGTTTTGCCAACTCCTTATCACCTTCCAAGTATCGCAATAGTCCACTTTCGTGGAAATATGCACATCAGCATGATAAGAGTACTGGCGTCTGGCGTTGGTAGAAGAGAAAGATATCGGATTGACCATCGAATTGAAAACTATCTCACGCCACTCCGTGACATCAGCAATGGTGTGCCAGAGCAAAACATGTTTTGTACTACCTCGTCGCGGTTAACTGTTTACTTTCTTCATGCGAGGATTAAGAGCCAGCTCAATGAGCTCCTGTTCTGATTTCGCAACAAGCGTCAGCACACGGAGGCATGTAAACAACACGGCACCGTAGAGGTTCTTGTATCTCGATCAGTCTCTTGTCCGTTGATGGCGTCATTGTCTTGCTACTCCGTTATCTTGGTCTGTTACCGCGGGGACTAAGGTTTATTTTCATGAATGAATGGTTGCCACTCGGCATCAGGTTGAAGGAAATCGGTTTCGAGTTATCAAATTTGTAGTTTCAGGAGTAGATTTCAAATCAATTCCCTTAGGGGGTCCCCGTGACTCGTTGGTAGAAAGAAGTTGATTAGGAAGCATTGGAGGTAGCTAGCTAGTCACAACCTGTCTCAGGGATACACAGTACATTGCACTGTCATTGAGGTTTACAATGCAAATTAGTACTAATATTGCTTCCGAATGGAGCACACCTCATGCACCTCTCGTTCTCGTTGGGCAAACCCTAGCGACCGTGCCGTTCTTCCGCATGCCCAATGACGATTAGAGCGGCTGTACTTCATTTGCATCGTCAGTCATCAAAACTACATGTACGCTAACTCCCCTTCCATACTTCCTGCATCATAAAAAAAGAAGATTCCAATTAGCGTGTTGGTCCCCGAGAGCCCAACCATCCAGTAGTAGACGATCGACAAATAGTGTGCATTGGCCAATAGTGATAGATGATAGCTTTCGGACATTGTGGTGGCTGATCGGGTGATATCTTTCCATTGCTCAATGTTTGTTACCACATACGCCTGCGATGTGGTGAAGGTCTGGGGGTGAGTCAGCTCCAAACAAACGGGGAGATTTGCTATCGATCGGGCAGCACGCCTCCGGTGACTGATCTGCTTACCGGATGTCACACATGCACACGTATATTGAGCGAAACGAAACGTGCCCCACATTGGCATTGTACTTCTGGTCACACAGGGTTAAGAAAGAAATGAGTCCAAAGTGTACGGATGACGTTTGGAAGGGTTTATTGCGACTTGGAAGACTGGACGGGTGAAAATTGCGCTGTGTCCAGCACGTCCCTTCCCAGCGATAAGCGACCTCTGTCTGGAAGAGACATCATTTCCTGTTCGAAGAGTTTGGTTCTGAGCTTGGGGGAGATAATGCCAATGGATGTGGACACCTTAATTCGAAATGGCAACTTGATGTCCCCCCGTTCGGACGGAGGTACAATTTGACGTATGCATAATGCAGCTCGAATGTGCAGCAGCAGCTTAAGACCTGTGGGCTTGTAGAACCGGTTCCCCGATCGACCTTGAATGAGGGGTTTTTCGTATCGATCGTGTCCCTCTCTTTGTCTGTTCCGCTGCACTTGAACTTTGTCGGAAGGCCTGTGTGTCTCCACCCGGAGGAAGGTACACGTCCCCAATGCGAGATAGTGCTTCTCGGTGGTGGAAACGTCTAGTCATACTCCGGCGGGTCGATACCAACCGATTCCAGTTCGGACTAGAAGCCAAACCACTAGAAAGCCATTTCTGCATCTTTTATGACTCACCTGGCGTACGTTTCGTGTGTTTGTTTCTATTGTTTTCCGGTCACACAGAAACACGGGCGGAAAGTTCCGTTTCTCGTGCGCGAGCACAATGGTGGCCCGTCCGGGAAAGAGCAGCAGTGACGTCGTTTCTCTCCTCTGGATCGTCATATTACGATGAGTGTATTTCTCGTGTGTACCCGCCATTGCCGGGTTGGAGTAAACCGTGTCCGGTGTGTTGGGATGTGACGTCAGTTAAGAGGGAGGGGGATACGCTAGGGCGTAATAGTACACGCCGCCGTCGTCGTTTTCGTATGGAGCATTGGAACTCCCGGACGTTTATATGTATGCGCGTTGTTGTTTTTTGTTTTTGTGAACGAAACATACGGTGCTGCCGCTGCGCGCTCGTGTTTGGTTGTGTGATTGTGTATACGCAACCGTACTCGCGATCTCGCACGGCGCAGCGATATAAAAATCAACCCGCCGACGACGAACCGAAGCAAGTCGAGTACGAACCGTCGCAACTAGCGGACCACTATATACACACGCGAAGCGAAGCGCAACGCTAAGGCAAGCCATATATTACGCGCCTCTCGATAGTGTGTATTTCAAGCGACGTTAGAAAGGCTGAGAATATTTAGAAGCAAAGAAAGCGAACTAAGTTCGTGTGTGACGAAAAAGAAAAGGAAGAGTGTTTGGTATTTCGGGGGTGAATTTTGTTACTGAAATCTCGGTGTGATTGAATTTTGTTGGCTCCGAAAGCCGAAAGAGTCCCGCAGTGTGACATTAGCAAGGACAAACCGTTTAACAAGCGGTTTAAGGATAACGTTTATCCGCACACACACACACACACACGGACGTTGACCGTGTTTTGTGTGTTCGCCGCGCGTTGTGTGTTTCTGTGTTTGTGTTGCGGCCATTTGCGAAGGCTCCCGAACGCATATAACGCGGTGGGAAGGTTATCATCCCCGCCCGGTTTTGGTACAAAAGGCGCCCGATTGTACGGCCAACCCGGCAGTGTGTGTTTATAGCGTGTGAGTGCTCTTTGCAGCGTAGCCCACGGTAGAGAACACGCAGCAAAAACAGGAAAAGCAAGAGGGATCTTCTCTATCCCGCGTTGAACATTTTGGGTTGCGGTGTGTGAGAGTGTGTGCGTTGCGCCTATTCCCGGTTCAAGAATCTGTGTGCGGCCCGAGAACGTCGCTGCAAACAGTTGTGTTTTTGGGAAAGGAGAACCGTTTACGGTTAAACAACAAACAGCAGTGCAACCAGAAAATGTCCTCCAGTTGAGAGAACGCGGTACGCTGTGAGTGATCGCTAGTGATCGATATCTGCAAAGCAAAACAACCTGCTTCTAGTCTTTGGTTTGAAGAACCTAACCTTGTTTTTGTTTTGGGCTGTGTGAGAATTGTGAAGTTTCGCAACAACAAAAGGGAGGAAACTAGACACTAAAAGCCCACGGAAAACGGAATTGTCTGTGATAAACGGCGTGAAGAATTGTTTAGAATTTGCAAAGCGAATATTTATATCCGTACCGTGTTATAACCCGACGCGCCAAGATTAACGAGTTCAGGAAAATGGTTGGAAGCAACGGTACCCTAATGACGATGCGTCTCGTCCGCAGTAAGCTGAGAAAGCGGGAAGAGTCATCGACGGTGAGCCCGGTGACGGCGAACAACGTGGAGGCACCACCGCACCACCACCATCACCACCATCATCATCACCCACACAGTCACCATCAGCTTCATCACAACGGAACCAGCCATCCTCAGCAGCAGCAGAACCATAGTAGCAGTAATCACCACCAGCACAATGGCGGCAGCAGTCCGGAAACGGGCTATTCCGTACCAACGCCGATAGCCTTCCGGCAGAGTCCGTCTACTGTGTGGGTCTTTCCACCGTTACCACCGCAGCCGAACATCTACAACGCCAGTAGTCAGGTAAGCATCGAACGAATGTCCGTTACGACGACCAGGCCAATCTCAATGTGTGCACACGACGCTCGTACAAGCCCTTACCGTGAAGGCCTTGAACTTATCGGCGTTCTGTGCCGAGAGTTTAAGGGTGGGCATTCTTGCTTTCCTTTTTTTGTGCACATTCGACACACCAGTTCAGTGGCCCGGATCAGTGACCAGACGCAGCAGCTGCTGGATCTTCGACCAGACGCTTGCGCTTCTTCTTAGCCTGCACTTGCAAGCCAGTGGACAAGCGCAACCGAAAAGCGCGTTGTCCTTAAGGGGGTATGGTACGCGAACGTAAGGGGAGGGGAAAAAAGAAGCGAAAGAGCAAAGAACCCAAACCACACAAGAGACACATGGGAACGACGAAAAAGAGCTGCAAAAAACGAAGAGCAGACAGTTTTCAGCGTTCCTTTTTCAAGGTTTTTTCGGTTGTTTCCGGTTGAACTCAATTTTGGCGATTAATGGAACATCATGCCTTGTTCGGGAATGAAGAAATAACTCGCAAGTCGACTGTTGTGCGTGTGTGTGCACACACATGAGAAAGAGGGGTTGTAATAAAGTTGAGCTTTTAATATTAGGGCTCTTCTTCAAATTCCAGTTTGTACTAATATGAGCTTTCTGTTCGTCTCTTCTCTTCCCACAACAGGACGCGTTAGTACATAACGAGAAGACCGGCTTCAAGGGACTGAAACGTCAGCTGTCCGGTCGGTTCAAGCGTCTGGTATCGCGGAAAGCGCACGAACCTGCCCCAGTCATACCGCCCGAGCTGAAACCCCAGCTCAAGACGATCTACGTGTATTAATCATAATGATTTCCAACGGTTAGAATACTAAGCGTCGTGCAACAATGATAAACACTAACAGCCAGGTGAGAGCGCCAGGCGAACCTGCTGCGCTCGGTAACACACTGGTGGCGACGACAGGGACGACACACCTTAAGATGATTCGTTCTTGCAAAAGCTAGATTTCCATTCCTACCGGGGTAGAGGATGAAGATGCGTGTGTGCGCTACAACTATTCCCGTGGCGTTGTTTCACGCTATTTGTCTTTCTACGATTATTTTAGAATAACTCTCCAACTCTGTTTCGCTCACTGTTACACGAGTCAGTAACGCTCCTCACTATCCGTTTTCGCCCCAGCGGGTGCCACACACTGTTGTGGGGCGCTGCGCTGTCGAGAGTATTCAAGGAAGTACACGATAATCAGAAGAAAAACGAGAAGACGAGGGTGCTTAACATAATTTAATTTATTATCTATTTTCTTGTATGCAAATGTCTCCAACACACTCCCACATGCCGCTAGAACAGGACAGTAGTGAAATTGTTCACTTCCCCATTTTTAGTACACACGACAGAGCCATTCCTGGCAGAGGAATTAAAAAAAGAAACAAAAACCTGACACACACACCCTTCCTAGTACGACACGGATTGATGATGATGATGATGGGGGAAAGGGAAAAACAAATGAAAAGGGATTCGTAAAGGTGCGTGAATTTCTCGTTGAGGTGCAGTTGTGCAGTTGTGACAGCGTGTGACTAGCTATTTTTCTTGGTGCTAAAAGGGAGAGAGTTCTTTTCCCCTGTAATTTTGCAATATATTTTAAGAGTCCATTCCCAAAAACCCGTCCCCTGTGATCGCGATACAGTTTTGTCACAAATAATGTAGCACAGCAGTAGATTCTTTTTAGCAAAACAAACTCAAGTTATAAGATGTATTAGTATTTATAGTGGTTTTTTTAGTACATGCGGCAACTGCAGCACGCTTCGATGTTTAGAACATTCCACCAACCCAAGAATCGATACACTTTTCTTTTATTTCCACTCTCACTCTCTCACTCTCACACTCTCTTCAACTATCGTTTTGGCTCCCATTTCCCGATCTTCTTCCCGAGCTCTTGTTTTATCCAAAATTTCGTTACAAAATGTTATTAATATTAACAATTAGTAAACATTAGACGAGAAGACTGACACGGAAAAAATAATAAGCACAATGAGATGTAAACACACAAACTCTAGCATCAATCCAACAAAGTCTCACAAACGGTGCCTGTTAACTTTCCAAACAAGGCGTGTGTGTGTAGTAGTGGTGTTCCGGAACGATCTTTCCCACTATTGGAGGAGCGATGAGCAATGCGAAAAAGGAATGGAAGGTAGATTTTAGTAGTTAGACAAAAAGTTTAGACAAAGACAGACGAA
>AXCM01002204.1:0-35008 GCA_000473375.1 Anopheles culicifacies | reverse complement strand
TGTAATTTATATTTCAAATAACAAGTTATGTTATACCAGCAAATTTTAATGTTTTCAATGAGAACTAAATGTACTTTTCATCACACACGCTTTTAGTGTCAATTTAGGACCATAGCCATAAAAAAGAAATTGAAACACCTTTATTACCACTTCTTGGAGATAATTGGACATTGCCATTTTCAAGGACAGTTTTCATTGTGTAACACCTTAAAGTTACAGAAGAAAACCCGAAATGTACGTCCATTCTGAAGTCGTTAAGATAAAAAACAAAAGGAAGAGAAGGTGTACCTTTCACAAAGCTTGCAATGTTTTAAGCGATAGTTCGCATGCATTCGTCCCAACACTCAGAGTTCAAGGTTAATGCGCGTTTTGGCATAGCCTGACCCTTTTGTTGGTTCGAGATATAAGCCTGTCCAGCGAACATGGTCCACATTTACCGTGCCGTTACACACGCGGGCACAACGAAACAATGGCGCTTCTTTTTCTGCTTACGTGAAATTCGGTCATTTTTCTCGTGCAAAATACCGTGACCGGGAAGCAGCGAAACTGGCTAGCTAACTTTTACCACAATGTTTATCCCCCCCTTTTGTGTGCGTTTGTGTATTTTTACTTTTTTTTGTTGTCCGTTCATACAACACTACAACCCTATTCCCGGCAAACGCCAATGGATCATGATGTAAATGGAGAACAACAATAGACAACCCGGTTTGCTGGTGGGAGTGGTCCCATCCATTGTAACGTACGCTCGATGGTTCTTGCGATGCTGGACCAGTAGACCCGTTTACACCGCCGAACAAAAGCCCCACTTCCACCACCGCCCACTGGACGGGGCAGGCAGACAGTGAGGTTTCGCTAAAATGAACGCAATTTATTTACGCGCCGCCATGTCGGTCCACTTTTATCGACCGATATTATGATCGCCACGCAGAACGTATGATCAAAAGCGAAGACATGAAAAAAGGGAAGACAGATAGAAAGGGATGCTGGGAGAAGGGAGAGCACCGGGAAACCATCATTATGCAGCAACCAGAGACGTCATCCCACCCATCATATTCTTCCTCTTTTCCCAGTGTGAGCGTTGTCGTGGTGGATCCGTGTATTATAGTCATTTGATCGGAATGCTACGATTCCGTCCTTCCTTTGTACACCCCTTTTGTTGTTACTATTACTACCTACTACTACTACTACAGCTGCTGCTGCTGTTGCTGCTACCCCTTTCGAAGGGCTCTCGGCATGAATCTCTTCCGTCGCTTTACCGAGAACGATCAACGCTCACGCAATCATGCCCGAACGTAAAACCGGCGGATCATGCACCCGGGGATACATCCTAAGGGTGCTGGCGGAAGAAATATGCTGGCATCTGACAGGTAATTATGTTACATGACGATAGAGTAAACGGAGAGTGGACAAAACAGCTGTAGCTGTGTGCTTTGCCTGCCAGCCCATAACCAAATAGAGCGGCGAGTTGTGATGTTTGTTAAATATTATCCTTTAATTAATTAAACTTTTATGCGATGTGTTGTGCATTACGCTCAACAAAACCTGTCAACCTTAAACACACCCATTCCTCGTGCGACAATTTTTGGAACGACACGGGTAGCTTCACACATGTACTGCTCACATTCAATTATGACTTGCTCGTGATTATTTATTTATTTTTCTACTTTCATTTATTGTTCCTGTTTTTGTATTTTGTCTGTGTTGTTTCATTCATCACCCTCTTGTGTGTACAAGTCGTGCTTCGATTTTTTAATTATTCTTTATTAATTTGAATCATTTATTAAAACTTTAAAATATTATATAATTTTATTGTTTTTTAAACTTTTTAAACTTTTTTCCCCTTTTACTCTATGGTTTCTTGAGTTTAAGTTTTCTTGTTTTAAGTTTCATTTATTTGTTGGTGTTATGTAGTGTTATAATGTAGTATTATCATTACATTATAACACTACATAACACCAACAAATAAATGAAACTTAAAACAAGAAAACTTAAACTCAAGAAACCATAGAGTAAAAGGGGAAAAAAGTTTAAAAAGTTTAAAAAACAATAAAATTAGATAATATTTAATGCTATAATTAAATAACTTTACATTATTTTCATACAATAATACTTTATCGAACACACGCTCTATTGCATATATGAAGCTTACTTGCTTCCGTTATTTTGTTTTTTTTGTTCTCTCCATCCATTCATTATACCATTCTTGTACTTTCGCTCCATTGCTCCGTTTCGTGCTTCAATCTGGTCCCTCAGGAACCACTACCATCTCCCACCGTTCCACCTACACGATGCCACCCATCGGACGGGCCCACGTCAATTGAATTGCATTCACAATTGCATTATTGCACAATGCATTTGCCCTGCAGTGCCCAACCGTTTGCGTTCTGATGTGTATCGCCTAACGATGATGCATCACGCACTTCCCTCGCTTAACAGCCCTTCTTCCCCAAAAACAAGAGCGTTGCATCAAGAAAGTGCACTGCACAGCTAATCAAATGCAGTACGAGTGGGGCGAGCGATGATACTGCCCCACCGGTAAGAAGGTGATGGATTTACTCTCTAACGATGCTTTCTCGTGTCAGCGACGATTCCGGTGCAAATCGATAATGCAACGATGCATATAGCGACATTAAGGCAAACAAAGAGAGAGAGAAGGGGTTTACAAAGGTTCGACCAACGGATCTTCGGTAAGAGTCACAGGCCCGTTTGTCACATCCATTCAACTGTCACACATAATGTGTATCCCTTCCCTTTCTCGATCACTCAGGGCTTTAAGAGAAATTACCAAAACGAAGCAAAGACCGAGTAAGTACAAGCCCTAACCCATGCAACCCCGTTGGGCCCGTTTGTCATACCACGGGGTGGTATGGTGGTGCACATTCGTGAAGGTATCTACAACGGCACACAATCTTTCCCGTGTGTTCGACCGGCATTTGATCGTCCGTGAAGTGTAAAGTAAAGAAATAAACATACACTTCCACCCGGCCGGCTTCACAAATAGCACACTTCACGGTCCCTTCCGCCATGTTACGCGCATTGCTTCTCACGTGGAAACACATCGTGGAATCGTACAAAAAAAAACCTCTTCTTCTAAGTGATGATAAGTGTATGTTGTGTATCATTTCTTTCCGTCGTTCTTCGCTACATGGTCGTTTCGCTACATGCTGGCTACACTGCTCGGTGTGCGCTCTTTCTTTTATTTTACCCTTTCATTTCATCCCCATTCATCCATTGCTTCTTTTACACACACGCACACTGTCGCTCACACATATTCAAACACGCATTCCCCAAAACCTGACATTTCCTTCCATATGCGTCCATGTCTTGCATTGTTAATGTTACGATTTTTTAAAACGGTAATTAATTCTCCACATTCATTCTCATGCTGCAGTCGATAGCGGGGGCATGTGTATGTGTGGGACCATCTTCTGATTATTTTATTTCTGTTTTCTTTTTCAACAAATTATATTCCCCCAATAACCACACTCGGCGTCTGATTCACTCTCGATCGCACGACACGATCATAAGCGGCTGTTTGCGAATCTTTCGTAATGATGGCGGGTGGTACGAACGACTCTGCAGTATACGTGAATTACCAAACACCAAAAACCAAATAAGGCAAACAAACACTGTTGGTGGTTAACGGAACCGTACCAATAGGGACGGAATTTTGTTTTATTCTGTTGCACTGTAACTCGTTATTCTGTAAATATTTCATCTCTTCCCGTACACGTGTCCCTTGCAGAATCGAATGAATTCATTCAGATGAATCGCGGCCCATCTTGGAGGACCACTCCACCTAGCAAATTCCATCAACTTATCAATCAACCCGTCGCAAATCGCCAGACCTACACACGGTGTGTGTTTGTGCAATGTTTGCGATTTCCTCTAATTACTTTCATCCATTCACAGCGTGCAACCATCATACAGCTCGCATCATCAGCGAGCAAAGCCACCGGTGTACGGGTGTACGGGCAAATAAAATACACAATCGGACGAACGAACATGCGTGAAACACATTTTGAGCACATGTTGACGGTTGCTGCTGCTGTAGCGGCATTGTTGCGTCAGCTTTTATGGGAAGTGAGCAGCTTCACTATCGAATTCTCGCACGTTTGAGCCGATGTGTTCTTTATCGTGTTGTAGCTCTTTTTTTTTTCTTGCCTTTCACTCACGCATGGAATGATTTTTATTACCGTTTCTAGCTGTTGCTTATGTTCATTAATAAATCATAGCAAGCGATAAGATATGAGCGTTCGATTGAGCTTTTTCGCGCACGTGAATGCGCTCAATGTGTCGAAAATGACCCTAAGAGGTGGTGCGACTAATTATAATTAAAAATGTATCGTTTAGTAAAAAAAAACTCAAAAATATGAATTTTTGTCGGTTAACTACCATCGCTCTACGCCAGATGGCGCTACAATAAGGAGTAATCAATTAGTAATTCATTTAGTCGATCCAGGCTACACAATTGGAAGTTTCAAATAATTCTAATGATACTCCTTGATAATAGACTGTCAATTCAACATGACTTTATTTTATACCACCACCACCTTCAAATAAACATCCTTCAAATTCCTTCAAAATGTACACAAATTGAAAGGGCGTACTCAAAAATGTTGCAAACTTATCATTCCCAATGTACAGCCAAAAAGCATTGCCAAAAGATAAATGTACTTCACCAACGCTTCTCTTGCATTACTTCAGCCTGGATCGGAGGATTGCTATCAAGGGAAAACGCGAACGATCTTAACACCGGTCACGCGCATTTGTTAGTTAAAATCCGAAATGTCTGAATACATTACACACACAGGATCCGGTGTGGAGTGTAAGGTCACCTTACATTTATTCATCGTGATCAAACACGAGAGCACCGCCGGTTTCTTTTTTTTGCCAGCGACCGACCGACCGGTTGCGTACGTGATCAACCCCATTGCCCAGTGGACGGGGAACCAGCAGCTCAGCATGCTTGCCAATGCATCATTCATTGACGAAACTTGCGACCGTATTTCACTATGCATGAACCAACGCCATGATCGACGATTGAAATTGAAAATTCTGAATATTGTTGAACGTACATGTACGGTGATTGTGGATGGTGATATCCAAATTTACAAGTCCCAAGCGAAAAGAGTAGCCAGCAAAGAGAAACGTGACACAACAGCCAGTGCCGATTGGAAGAGAGTCAAAGATGTTCAGCTGATACCTCGATCGCTGTACAGAAGATAAGGTTGGAACTCTGCACGACAACACGGTATAAGTAATATAAAAAAAACTTCTTCAGTCTCTTTTGTCAAAATGATCATTCTTTTTGATTTTGGTACTACATTTTCGAGAAGCTTAAATTATTCTCATACTTCTCACTACCCTTGAATTTAAATACAATTGTTTAGATAACAAGTTCTGCAAAACTTCTCGCTCGGATTCTGATTAAATTGATAATTTTTAACAAAACATCCTTCAAAATAGGTCAGAAATATCAACCTCCACAGCAGCTCCAACACCAGTAGTACCGGTTTTGCAAATGTAATGGAAACATTAAACGCCCTCAGAGCTGGAAACTGATCCAGTGTTCCGATCCAGTGTTGGTTGTTTTTTTTTTATTATTAAAACGAGATTGAAAACAATACTCTACGATATCGCCTACTTTTTTGAAGGCGAGCTTTCGTTTTGCTAGGTAATACGCATAGAACATGCCTGCAGTGGCGGCTTGCCAGTCCTAGGACCACTGTAAAACCACTACACACCATGTAAGCTAGCGGTGTCGGTGTTCTCGGCAATACCCTTCCCATCTTAACTTGATCGACCTGTTAAATCGACCTGCCTCGTACCTGCCTACCTAATCCTTCGAGCAACACGTTTCACCCATTGTATTGTGAGACATTACTGCTTGTGAGGGTGTCTCCAAAAGGGTTGTCTCGTTTCAGGTGGGTCGCGCAAGAAAAACCGGACCCGGGGAGCAAAAGAACTCTCGCAAACAACAGAGAACCAGCCGTGTGCAGCCGTAGAAGGCAAACCAATCGCTGGGTGTACAGTAGGGGTGTGGGGTAACATACATTACCGACCGAAAACAAGAAGAAATAATAGCGCTGGCTTCACTGCATACACTAACACACAAACCTCAACGCTCACCTAACCGAGGGTCGGCGTAAAGAACCCGAGAAGCGGTGTAAAACGCATAAATCATGAACTCAATCTCCCAGAGCCCTTGGAAACTTCTTCGAAAAACTTGGAGCAACCAAAAACTCCAGAACCGATCCTATTCTATACTCCCTTTGGCGTTCGTGGTTAGATCCCGGGGTGTGTGTGTGTGGAGCGCAGGATATCTTGTACGAACGGAATGCCCTCCTTACATCTCACCTACCTCACCTACCTCATTACTCCACAAGTACTGCATATTTTTTCGTTATTGTTGGTGGTTAGTTCTTTTTTTTTGTCGTTCCATTTTACACACTGTCGTGACGCAAAAGATATTCGCATTTAGTGCGACAGTCAGACGAACCGTGCAGCAGCTGAGCCGACCGGTAACGGCCTGTGCGGTAACGGAAGGCACAGGGTTGACTTCGGGGAAGAGGACAGAGGGTTTGGGTTGATTTTCTGGTTTAACTCGTTCGACAATTGAACGTTCCCTCCGAGCACGGCAGTCTCGTTATGGTACGAAAGCCTGATGTTGTTTCGAGGTTAGTCGCGTAGAGTGCGCGCTTGGTCACGATTATGTACGTACACGCAAACTTTCCGCCCGCGTACAGTGTACCTGTCCCGCTCCCGTACACGGAGGGCTTTTGCGAGAAATGAGCAACCGATTATGGGCGAAGATTGTGGAGTTGACCTCCGAGACATGGAACCGGATGGACCCGGAGTAGGAACGGATCTAGTTGTAAAAAGTCCTTCAGATACTGACGTGTTTGTGCACGCTGGGTCTTCTCTGCTATTCCCTTTGGGGGAGATGTGGGGGCTCACCCGATCAGTAATTCTTGGTCGCAATTAGATCTGAGAATCTAGTGGTGAAACCGATAGGTATTAAGCCACACCAGACATACACACACACTGTGTGTTTGCCTGCAGCGGACAAAAGTACGAGAATTATTGGAGCCAGCTCAGCGTAACCGGTTCCTGTGTCTCGTAGTAAGTACCTCCGGCACTCCCTACACTTCTTGCCGTTCGAGTATCGGCAACCCTCGAGGACAACCCTCGTCCATACACGCTCGGCAAACCAAACATGAAAGGAAATGGCAGAAAAGAAAATTGCAAACACTATGCGATTGGGAGTACGCAGGGCGGATCCCTACAGGGCAGGAACCCCTTCCGTTTGAGGGACACCATACCACGGAAGTGCTGGCGTACGGTGTTGCTTTAGCGTTTTGATTTGATTGAGCTTCGGTTTAACCTTTCTTCGTCCTTCAGTGCCAACGTTCTCTACTGAGATGTTGCAGGGAGATGTTTTATTCCCTGTTTTGGACTCCCCAAGCAGCTTCTCCTCGTGCTCTCTTCGTGCTCGTAACATTCCCAACTCATCTGCGCGTATCTGCGATGGATTGTCGTGTACTTAATCGCAAGTAAAACTCCCTTCCAACAACAGCAGTACGTTCAGGTTCGATACTTATAATCGAACTTAGTGAGGCATAGGGCTAAGGTGCGGGAGAGCACCAAAATAAAAGTCGAAAAACTACAAAAATCATGAAAAACATGTCTTTCTTCACCCCACGAAGAACCTGGACAGTGCAATTCTGTGTTGCCCAAAAATGTTTTCGAGCCGGTTTCTGGCATCTCTCTTACGCTACTGATCATTGAGTTTGGGGTTGTGCAAAACCTCCATACAAAACACAAAATCGCTCCCCCAGAGAAAGAGAGAAAGAAAACGCCCGGCAATTGCTTTGGGTTGGACTGGCGAAATTTATTACCTACCCTGCCACACTACACAACACACATTCCGGGCCCGAAACGAGCGTCAGTAAACTGCATTAAGTTTCATACGGCGAAGTCGTCCCCGTGTGCCGCGTGTTCTTGCCCAATTGTTCTTACTACGGCTGTCAAGTGGAATGCATGCGTGCATATTTTATGCTTTCATGAAGCAATTCTTCAAAACACATTGAATGTTCATTTGGCAAAAAAAAAACATTACCACCAGTACATAAAAGGAAAGCGCTTCATAAATTGCTTTTTGTGTGTGTGTGTATGTGGTTCATGATCAAGATGGAGATTTGGATACCAGCGGACCCAACCATCGACGAACATATTCGTCATGCTTTGCGCGGAGTGGAGAAGTGAAAAATATTAAAATCAATTTGTTTGCTTATTAACTTTATGGCATTTTTTCCAATTAATGCACATGCTACACACTTATGCCGAAAATGTAACCGCAGTGGGTAAAATTACATATTGACAGTGACAAATAAAACAACGGACCTGTACCGTGATCAATAACCAAGAACCGAGCACAGAATTGACCAAGCACCTCAGTCCTCCCACGCCACCCACAAGTGCCATTAATTACATTCAGTGTAGTACACTTTTGCTGTTTTTTTTTTTTAATTTTATTTTATTGGAAACTCCTTCAAAGCATCGATTCAAAGCCCTCATCGTGTTACATCAAAGCAATTTTATCGAACGTGAATTTTGTGAACACACAAATAGGGAAAAGCCAGCAAAACCCTTCCTTTCGTCTGTCGCTCACCTTACCCCACCCGCCAATGGTCACTGAAAAAAAAGGGTCGGTTATTAAAATTAATTAACCGTACTAAAAGATAGGCTCGATGTCGCTTATAAACAAAACCAAAAAAACAAAGCTCCACCCTACAAACCTCCCCCTCTCGTTCTCTCTGTCCCTCTTTCATCTCATACCAATTCCCTAAATATACCCACCGATACACAGTAAGTATCCTTTACGCCAGGCTCACGCTCTTATGAACTTGACACTTTTTGCTCCTTAGGGTCCGGTTTGTCCTCGATCGAAACACGATCAAATTTCCAGCTTCCATCACAGTTTTCGCCTTCCTGTCCGGACGGAAAAGGGCCACCATTGGGTTTGTTTTTTGTTTGAGTTTAAAAAAAGCGAAGGATTCCTATTTTATGTTCTTCTTCAAACGGCCCGTTACAATGCCCCGCCTTTGCCTGCAGCTCTTTCGCTTGCTAGCACTGCCTTTCAAGGGCGACAAAAATCGATCCCATGCTTCGCACCCGGGCGCTTCTTCTTTGCACAGTGATATGTCCAACGCCCAGAAGCAACGTGCTCCACGTGGCCACGAGCCATGGATCCATCTTTTGGGGCAGTTGCCAATAATGCTGACCGTTAGTAGCATCGAACCGGTGGGTGGTAATAAACGATTATGTTTCAAAGAACAGTAACGCCGAGCGAGCAAATGAAGGAAAAAAAACATCTCCACTAAGCTCAGTAAAAGCGAAAAACCACTCCTGCTCCACACCAGAACTTCAAAAACCCGTGACATTCACGGTACGGTAATCACGAGTGAAGCTAAAATTTGGTGGCCATTTTTTGGCTTTCTTCCTAGTTCCCTTGTGCACACGCTACAGCCTGCATGTTACGGGACATCGCGTCCTTGGTCCGGTAACGTTACTGCGATGAGCATAAAGCGCACCGTACCGTACCCGAGAAAACTGGCGGAGGATTATCCCGTTTTCCTAATATTACTCCGACAAGGATTAGCTTAAATGTCGTCTGACATGGAACCGAAAGAAAATGAACCAAATTGTGCACAGGAAGCTGTGAAAGAGTGTGCAAAGATTAGGACATACTTCGGCTGGTTGCATGTTACATCGGATGAAAAAGTGTTCGCCTTACATTTGGAAGGGGTGTGTGTAACATTGGTATTGCTACACTCTCGTAGTGATATTTGCTTGGGAAAACGACAGGCTTGGTATGGAAAAAGTGCTCAAACTGTCGACAGCTTAACTGCACCGTCGTGATTAATTTTTTGGGATTGTGACGTTCTACGTAAAACGGGATATAGGTTTTATTACAACAAAAGGTAAGTTAATTATCTCAGGCTGATAACCCAAAAGATTAATACATTATTAAATTTTTCTTAAACTTCTCTAGCATTTTAGTATAAATAACTTAACAGTTTTACACTTAACAACATTTGTATTAAGGATCAGCCTTATAAGTTTGCGGAGAATCGGATGTTCCTCTGCTTTAATCTTTGGAAGATCTTGAATCAGAGCCCTATCTCGCCAAGATATGCCCGAGTGAGTATATCCTTAGAACTCTCAAGACGAAGGGAATAGAGAGAAACATCAAATATTCTGAAATTCTCACATACCATCTTCTGCAAATCAACCTTGAACTTCTGCAGATGTTGGTGACATAGACAATTCTGGTTTGTATAACACAATTCTTCCGATTTGAGTGAAAGGCTATGAGCGATCTGTTAGACAGAAGCACTCTCTAATGCCAAGGATAAAGAGGAAGACACCTCTACAGCTTGTACGTAACAAATGCCTTGCCACATGCAAAGGTGAGCAAATGTGGTGCAAAAGCTTAAAATGTCACCTAGTGTGTTTATAAACCCCACTGAATAACCCGCTGGCTTCGTCTAAATGAAGCACTTTATGTGATAAACGAACAAACCCCTATTCAAAAACCCGCACACAAAAAAGGTTAGAAAAGTTTGCAGAAAAGGAGAGCAGCTAAAAATGTTCTGCAGAGTCCATCACTGGTAAACCGACCGAGTAGCTAGCGAGTCGAAGAAAAGTACCGTCTTGCAAGCAAGCAAATGGCATTCCAACGCCCGACACAAAATCCGTCGATAAGAAAGAGAAACCACAGCAGCAAAGAACGAGCACGAGAGAAAGAGAGCGTACCAAGTGGGTTCCAAATTTTCCAGTAGTGGTGAGCGGGTACAACACGGTCGATTCATAAAAAGGAAAAACTACGCTCTACGGAACTAGAGCATTACGGCTGGAGTGGTCCGTGAATGAAATGGGAGCCACGCAACGAGGCAACCCCCAACGGAAGGGGGCGAAACGGAGGTAGTGAGTGTTGGTTGTAAAAAAAAGCACCATTTCTTCTACCTTTGTCTCCCCTCGCTCCTTTGCACCTTTCTCTACACACCAAATGTTCGACTTCCCGAGGGTCGTCTAATGCTGAAATAACATTTTCTACGCCATCGCGTAGTATGCGCAAAGCGCAGCAGCAGCAGCAGCCGAACACGAGAACCCGAACCCGGGTATGTGTGTGTACGGTAAAGTGGGATGACTTTGAAGTCTCCTGGAGAGGTTGTTCCCTTTCGAACCTTCTTGCGCGTTCAGTGTTCGTGTTGTACGCTTTACGCTACGCTTCTTACTCTACGCTACGCTCGCGAGATGGTGGGCCAAGGAAAAACGGCATGCCAGCCATTCACCCCTCCGCTCTACCCATTTCCCGTACGCGTACGCTGGACTAATGCTCCAACGTGAATCACGCTCTTCTGCTGTATCTCTCGTTCGCTCCGGCGCATCCCACCATCATCAGCGGCACACGATGATTGTGCGGAAACGGCAGTCTCGAATTTCTCTTTCGTACCGAATATTCGAACACAAGAACGTCTTGTGGTCCCGCACACACCGACAAACCAAAGATGTGGCTACGGGTGGCCAGGTCGCAAAAGATCCTTTTCTTGCATCTATTCCGGGAGTTCTCGCGGTGTCTTCTTTGGCCAGGGCCAGGGACAAGCGCCGGGACCGGTGAGGTTTTGAACGTGTTCAAGAGCACCAGATTGAACGATGGAAAACTACACCGTAAACTCTCCTTCGATGTTGGTTGATGTGGATGTACCCACAAGGCTCCAATCTTCCAACGCACCTCCGTCCCCGAGGAGTCGTGATTCCGTGGAGGTAAAATTACGATTCTCCAGATGCTGATGCTGGCAAGAAGCAGAAACTGGGAGAGAGAAAGAGAGAGGTTCGTGCAAAATAATTCCACACCAGCAGCGCCGCAAACGAGATCCAATTGTCCCGCATAAGACACTTGGAGTACTTCGTGGGTTCGGGTTGCTTTACAAGGTCACTACGCAGCACATGAAGCTGAATGAGCATTACACCCATCAGTTTAACGATCGAAGCTCACACATTTAAGCCATGATCGATACTTCGAAATGACTTTCGGAGAAATATTCGCCTCAAATTATGGCCAATTAGTTTACCACAAACTTCCAGCGCTCGAACCAGGAGTTGTCTAGAATATATCTCTCGGTATAGCCTATTCCTTTATTGCATTACGAGGAGTTACTTTGCTGCATACAGATTTCTTGTTGTAAATGACATTGACGAAGGCGATGTGATGCCCTTTTTTACACATCCTTCCCAGGTGTGTTATATGACCCCGAGGTAATCTGACATTGCAGGTTACAATTGACGGAAGGATTCGCTCTGGAAATGTCACTGTCGAAAAATAATGGAATCACCCAAAAATGGATCCTGAGCGCTTATCCCGAGGAACATCTCGAGATCCTTCGAGGGAAACGTAGTTACGGGAAAACTTCTAACATGAACACACACATACACACAAATGCATACCCTCCGTGAGAAGGGTAGTGTGGCTTAGTGATGACGGGCTGTCGTTGATTAGATTTGGACATGGTTTTCAAGGGCACCATTACTACCGTTACGAGCTCTTAACGATGGCACATTACAAAGGAGCAGGAAAATGGATCCTAGAAATTAAGCATTGTACTTACTACGCTCGAAGGAAACAGGCCTGGCATTTTGAAAAACTTACTCACTATCCCGGAACGGGACAGGAAAGTGAGCCCACAAAAAAACACCGGTATAATGCTAGAGTGACACTATATAGACACACAGGCACACATGCGAGTACACTTGACACTTCCAAAGTCACCTTCGGCAAACACAACAAAGAATACTAGAGTTTGTTCTCCCTTCGCTCAGCTCGCACGCTCTTGATTTTCCTCTACTCAAGCATACATACCAACGTACACATACATACAGAGAGGGCTCAACAAACACCAGCACGAAGGTTCTTGTATTCGCAATCTATCCTCTCTTTTTCTTTGTCCGACTAACCAACTTCAAAGTATCTGTTCCGCTGATTAGTCGATCCTTACAAAGTTATTCTTAAGTAGTTAGTACACACACGCACACATTTTCGTGCGTTTAAAACGTCCACTTAGAAAGGAATGCACACATTATAAGAAAACTCACAGCTGACATACCGGACCATGTACATAAACGGGCACGAGCACATAAATCGAGCACTCCGACGAAGACCCACGCACGGAAAAGGGCTTTGGAAAATTGGAAACTTTTTCCTGCTCAAGCCCGACACAGTAATCGAATGTCCTGGGCACAATGTTTCCTCGCGAATCGACTTTGGTGCCGCTACTGATACTACTAATGGCGTTAGGCACGGTGACGGATTCGGTGACGGACTTCCCTAAAACCTACGGGCCTTTGGATGAAAACCGTGTGCGTCGTGTCTGTATCATTCGTTCTCGTTTTCGCTCACTATCCGGTCTAGATTCACCACTGTTTTTTTTTTTTTTTCGCTCTCTAACTCTCCAGTTCGTGGCCTGTGCTGAATCTCCTGCGTATCTCTCGACGGATTTGACACTTTCGCTTTCGATCAGAACTCACAACTGGACGACTGCTACACCGCTACACTGGAGTACGTTTGTGGCCTGGAGGATGCCAGGTTATCGGAAAATGGGATCGATCGGGGACATCCTCTTCATGCCTAGCAGCGAGGAAAGGGGACTCAAACCTTCTTCCTGAAGCCTTCACAGAGAATATACACACAAACACCCGCACACACATACACACACGCGCGAATAGGCACTGCAATAGGAATTAGTGTGATAAAGTCAGCATAACTGGTGGCACATCTCGGCGAACGCACGCCAGGGAGTAATGGAGAGCTTTTGCACCGATTTGTACGCCCGTTGGAAGTGGAAGTTGCTTCAAGCAATTCTTCCACAGCACTCCACACTGCACGAGTTCTCGGCACACTACTGACGGTGTGTACGCGAGCCCACGGAGCCGTGCCGACCTTACCAGCCGAGCCGAGTTGATGCCATCGATATACAACCCGTGAGGTTCTTTGGCAACCAGATTTTTCCCGCTGCCGCTCTGTTGCGTTCTGTGGCCCCTTTGCTCCAATCGCTTCGACGTTATGCTTGTTTTTTTCGCTCAAATGGGCAAGATGCGGTAGGGGTCTTGCAATTTTGTAGAAGATTTTGCACGGGGCAGGAACTACAAATGCCCTCGAAGCCACATACACCGCAGCGTTAGTGCACGCAGGCGGATGGGGGAATTTCGTTGGCTTTATAAAGCGCTCGCTTCAAGTTTTCGCTTCGAAATGTTACCGAATGGCTTTCGCGATGAACGGTCCGGACCATACTGGAAGGACGAACCCCAAATCATTGTCGTCAATTGCCCCAAAACGTACCACCGGCCTCATCGTTACTTGTTCGCGTTTTCCTCATTCGTCCACGTGCTGTCTCTTTCCTTCCTGGTACTGCTGCTCCAACCATTTACACGACTCCCAACGTCGAGCACGAGAGATACGCCAAGATACAAGCTCTCACTCGGTACGCTTAGCCTTTTCTGTTTTATTTTATATTCTACGTGTGTATACGGCTTTCTCTACGCTCGTCCGTTTGTCCTTGCTCATTCAACATTTTTATCGGTCACTCACCGTCAACTAGCAGGCACTCCCCAGATCCCCCACCCCTTCACGCCCTCCATTATATCCTTTCCCAGAAGCTAAAAAAGGTCCTGTGAGTGGTCAGTGACTTTGTCGACTCACCTCCAACACGTCACTCACAATATGTGTGCTCGCGAGCTTAAAGCTCCCGCGTGTTGAAAACACGACGTCCTACGGAATAAAGCGCCCGAGCACTCATCCTCCCCCTAGCGAGTGTCCTTTGTTACATGAATTGCTTTTTTGTGGGTGATTATTTCCCGGAAGGCAGGTTTCGACACTGAGGTGCTGTAACATCCAACCACCAAGAACAAAAGAGTGAGAAATAGATAGAGCAAGAGATAGAGAGCGCATGAAGCGTTCTCGCTCAGGAAAAGCCACGACTCGATAACTCAATTCACCACCAATACCAACCGGGAACGGACAATATTGTTGCAAAAGTGATCCTTGCCGTGTCCCAGAGGTTTAGCTGCTAAGCAGAAGTTTGCAGGACGTGATAGCGGATGGCAGAAAGCGAGGAACTTTCGTCAGTAGTAGTCGTAGTTACGCTCTTCTTACTATCAGAGCAATGATCCTGTTTTTTTTTCTTCTTCTGGTGTATTTCTCCTCGCTTCGTTTATAGTCGATGTGTCCTTACTCTAGCAGGGTCATGCGCGTATCGGTGACGACCTCCGCGCGTACCGTCAACGCGTAACGCGGTTTGAATGAAAACGCTTCACAAAGCTTCGCAACTTTCACTCATCATCGGCGAAGTGGAGCGCTGGTATTCTCCTCGCACGCACCGAATAAAATATAGGCTCCATCATCCGAACACAAAGGACAAAGTAACTCACTTGGGGACCAGTTTTGTTACATCAGCAGCATGGAAAAAACAGATTCGATCGTCTAGGGCACACGCACCTCCAGCCCAGTAACACAAATAGGGAAACGATTGGAGAAGCAGTGTGAGGATCCGATTTCAAGGATTCACCATAGCGAACTCTCGCGCAGCCATTGTGTAACATACAGCCAGGACGACCAACAGCCCAGACACAGGCCCGTCCTTCTGCACAAAAAAAAAAAAAACAAAACAAAATTGAGGGGCCAACAATGGCATTGACAAAAGCTGTGTCTAGGTGTAGGTGGTGGCTAGGTGTTATTTTTGCACCGAAGGTTACTGGCCCGAGGATATGTTGTGCAGGAGCTTGCAGTAGTTTTCCACGAACGATTTAGTTGGCATAAAATGTCCTCCAGCATGTATACGCTGGGAATGTGCCCTTCTGTGAGTAAACATTATTCCAGAATTGTAATCCATAAGTAGATTATTTACCTTTCTCCGAATATGCATACGTAAGATTCTATTTGTTCAGTAGCGTTTTTGAAACTCATTCATTAAAAGGTTTTTGAGAATGAAGTGCCTTACGATGAGCTTTAACAATGGTGGGCACAAAAGGGTACATTAACTGAGAGTTCTAATATCAGCTGAACTATGAATTCCTAACAATTCGAGGTCATTTAAAAAAGGCCATAGCTGTAAACTTAACAAAGGCATAGAACATAAGACATCATCTGAATGAAATGATTAAATACACATTAAGGATAGACATGGGTTATATCCCGGTAGTCCGAAAAGGGGACCTTATAAATAGTAGAAGACTTGATTAGTCTGAGCTGTTCAACGCTCAGATTTATTGAGAAGATCTTACATCAATGTTTGAAAGATGTCATATTCTTGTGTCTATCAAATTGATTTACACACCTTTAAAATGAGTTGTAATGTGTAATAGTAATATACAGGTAGTAATCTCGGAATGAGTACACTAGACTTCGTCCTCCAAGGTAACAGAGTCAGTGATGCTAAAGGGTATGATGGGCATCCTTCACTAATACTGAAGAACTAAGGTGTTCTCAAAGATTTGCTCTGAGAGCCAGACTGTGCACATGTGGAGTATAAAACGTTGCCTTCCATGATTCTAGTAACCGGTGAGCAATGAAGGTGCCGGTGCACTTGCATGGCAGGCATGAGAGAAAGAGAGCGAAAGATGAAGAAAAACTCGGCGAAGAAATGCATCTCATAACTCACGTGCACTTACACACCCTAGGTCCTGGAAAAGGATGTTGGTCGTATAAACACTAAACCGGTAATCGGAATAGAATGCAATAGTAGATGTATGCGCCTGTAAGCACTTCTTCACAATTCTTTACAGAGACTGATAGCATTTTTGTTCATCAATAAGTGTGTTCTGGTGAAAGTTTCTTTAATTTTAATTATACGAATTACACTAAGAATTGCACCACACACCAACTCACTCACTTACCTTCTCATTGACATGATTCTCATCGTTGATTGATTGTGTGCGGAGCTTGTGCGTTAGATACTTGAGCATAGTTTGGTTCGTTGCCCGTTTCCCCGACGCCACCTTGCACCGCCGCCTCGAACGTGTTGCGCTTTCCACCACCACCAGCCGCTTCCCGCCCACTCCTACTACCTCGCCGTCCTGCCTTCCACCACCTGCTCCGCCAACGTCTCTTTCCTCGACGTGCTCGAGGCCGCTGATGTCCTGCACGGTGAAGATACACTTTGAACGTCCTTCCTGACGCCGGCGGACACGAACACGATGCTTATCGCTGCTGGGCGTACTTTCCCGTGCGCTTTCCACCTCCGCGCTTTCTTTTCCACGGCCAACTTTAATCACACGCACGGGAAATGGAAGTTTTCTTTTATTTTAGATATGTTTGCACTATGCTACACCACACCGCAAACTCTGGTTGCAAACTACTAAACAAACGATATTTTCTGGCTCAGAAAACTACCACACCAACACCAAACACACCCATACGATAAGGGGGAGGGAAAAAAAAACACCGCCACTTCAGGGATCAAGATCGCTCAGTTTCTGGTACCACCTCCTAATGGCTACAAGCTAGCACAATCTGCATTTCCGGCAACTACTGCTCTTCACTCCCGACCGGGCCTGTGGTCTTCACTCTATGCACTACAGAAGCAGAAGAAGGTTATAAAAAAATGCAACAAGGTAACACAACAATCTAGACAGTTGAAAGGAATGCTTTTATCAAGCACCGGGATAAGAATTGGACAAGGGAAAAAAGAAAACAGTTTTTCCTTCGCAAGAATTTCCCCCAAAACCGGATCTCTTCTGTCAGCCATCATCTCGTTGCAAAAATCATTCGAAATGAAAGCTCTTCTTTGTCAACAGCAGAAAAAGAAGGGAAAATGCTTCGCTGACAGCTTCCCGGGCGCTACCTCGGAGGCTCACTCCCACCCCCTTCACCCTTTTGCCATTAATAATATTCCATAACCTTAACGACCGACAAGCAACAAGAATCAAACAAAGGACAAAAAGGACTTTTCAAACACATCGAGTTCCGTTTGCTAAAAATGCTTCTAAAATAGCAACTAGCAACACCATTAGCAACGCACGGTTCCTTTTTTTTTTTTGTTGACGATAGAAGAGAACAAACTCAAAAATGTGTTCTTACTCTCTTTCTCATTCTCTGTCCCTCTCACTTACTCTCACAAAATTAGTGAGTATTACTTCCTGTTCTAGCAGACGCACAGGTCCTTTTAGCCAAAAAGGATACTCCAACAAAAAGTAGTACTCTCCTGCTCTAGTGTACGGTGCTTCTGTTCTCACTTCGCACTCACACCTTCGCATACCTGAAGCCGGCCTAGCCGAGCCTTTTGCGCCTGAGAGAAGGCAAGTTGCAATAAAATGTTATCGATTTTTCAATTTTCCTACACCAAGATGAGCTCTGTAGTGCTAGCCGTGCAGGAACTGCACTTTTTCTGCACTGAGCGATGCGGAAAAAATCCGTCACATTTCGCTGGAACAGCTCCATTTCCCAACTATGAACGATAATACTGAGCCACTTTTTAATGACAAACAATCAGGTCATGATTTTACTGGGATTTGCAGTGGAATTGGATGTGAGACCGCACCGAGGCACCGTAATTGTTGAGCTTTTAACTTTGCACAATTAAGTATTTTCCAAATAGTAGAAATTTTCCATTCACTCCTCCATTCACTATCGCACTATCTGGAAATCTCTGGACTTCGATTCGGCACCATCCAATGTAGAAGCACCAGCGTGGAGTACAGCACACTAACCTATCACGCGATCTCACGGCAAAACAGGAAATGCATCCCCAACAAAACTGTCGCACACCAATCTTTCGATGCTGCTACGCGTGCATCCTGTGGTCAGTCCGGTGGGTATCAATCGATAACATAACCTACAGCAAGGAAAACTTTTCGCGAAAACAAAACCACTCACAAAACCGACACGACCGAAGCGCCAAAAATCCGCACCGTGTGCAGCCACCGCGCCGTCAAAACACTGCTACTTCGACCATATTTTATGGCAAGCTCGCAGACTCCGTGTGTGTCCTTTCTTTGCTTGCTTGCTGCGGTGACTTGACAAGCGCACACACACCCGTGCAAAATGTGTGCGCTTTTCTTGCAAGAAAGAAGGATACAGTGAGAAGCTTTTTCACAAGCTGGACGGTTGGAGATTTTTCTCACAGCTCACTGCTCACAGTCCACATCTCGCAGCAGCCGCGAGATACATTAAATATGCTCCCGTGCTGCACATGGTGTTCTTTGAAAAGGTTGGTACAGTGGATGGCGGGAGAAAGGGAAGCGGAAGGAAACGCAGTGAAATGGTAGTACTCTTCTGATCTGGACTTTCTCAACATAATTTTCCTATGCGCACACGCAATACAGAAAGGCAACAATTGCTTCCGCCTCGAGCGGTTCACCAGTGCCCATAAATACCGAAAATGGTATTTGGAATGGTGCCGACGGATAGAATTATTGTTCCGAAGGCATGCAACACACACCACGAGCGGGTGTGAGATAAGATAACGTCAATTACACAGATTACACCCAATTGCATTTGACAGCTCTCGCATGTACTACCCAAAAACTTTATTCCAATGCGCTTCCTATGTGCACTTCGCCATGGATGCGCGTGTGTATGCGTGTGGTCGCTCTCATTGCTCTCAGCATTAGAATGCAACAGTAGCCAACAATAACAACACGTCCATACCAATCAATGCAATCTCGCCACGTTGGGTTATGCTGCTGTTAGTTCACTATCCTATCATCACCGTCACGGCCATTGCACTCTCGCCGTGCAGAGTGGAGCTTCTCGCACGAGGAAGCTTAAGAAGAGCTAGAAGTTTGCAATCAACAAAGTTCGGTGCCGTAAATCACCTTCCAATTCCACAGCTGCCTAACTAATCTGTAGCTCCACCGCTCAGAAAGAACTGGTTCCGAGTAGGAACGAACTTGTTTTCGAGGGGGTGTCTTTTAGAAGGGTTGTAGGCTCAGTAGGCCGCAATAACAACAAACTCTGTAGTACTGTTGCCTCGGGCAACACAAAAGAACAGGTATGAATGTATAGGATTATGTTCCGTGATGAATCCGCAAATCATTTCTCGTGCTACCGGATGACAGCCGTGAAAACTAGATTGTCCATCCCGCATCCAATCACCAGTGTTATCCCAGCTCCACCAACCAATGTCAACGTTTGACCGTTCGACCGACTTCCCGACTTGTGGCGTGCGATGCAAGGGCAACAAAAAGAACCCAAAACAGGAATGAGCGGAGGGAGGGGGGTGGGGTGGATGTGGGTGGTCGTATTCAACAACACAACAAACAACACACACGAACGCACCTCTCACGAAACGAACGAACACGCACGACAGACACACTTCCTCACGCTTCTGCTATTCAACAAATTCTGAGAAACTCCCGACCCGAAGCAAAAGAGCTATGCTGTTTGTGCTATGAGCATGCTTATGTACCGGACGGTTTGTACCGCTATGTATATTTGGGGGATTGGAGGGTGTGTTTGTGCGTAGTACAAACACTACCGTAACGGTGCCTCAGCATGGGTAGTTCTTGTGTTTTGGATATTAGAAAAAAAAAATGTCCCACCCCGAGCCCACCCCCAATAAGGGTTCGTTTCAGTGGTGTTGTTCGGTTTTGGAGTTTAACAATTTTACGCACACACATACATTTATGCATTTGCATCAGAAGGAAAACATACAGGCATTTTTAGCTGCAAATAAAAATGGCGAGGAAAATCTTTCATAAGAATTGAACCGTCGATGCTAAACATTACGGCTCTGTTTTCCTATGTGTGAGTGAGAACAAAGCGAAAACGTCAAAGTATGTTTGGTTTGTTTACATATGCGTACGACGCGGAAGGGGACATTTTCGCTTAAAATTATGTGAATATTTTACGGTAAGTTTATTCTGTTAGTTAAGATCGCTACTCACAACTTGTAGCTTAATGTGTTGGCTATCTTTTAGGTGTATCGTCGACTTGCTGACGTAAATGCTGTAGCGAATCATTCGGTTTGGCATCTGCTGCTTGAGGAGTTCTTATGCCGTTCCGGTAAAAGACCTCTCTCTAGACCAGTGACGTGCTGAACGACGAGGCCAACTCCGCCCGTAGGTTTATCCGTCACGGTTCTCGAGTGAGGGATCTTGATTTTCTAGGAAGATTCTTTTTCTTCTGTGGCACTTCAATCTCAAGAGGAATTGACCAACCAATGCTGGATTTCGTTACTTGCGATTACACGCATTCGGATGGTCAATCTTACGTACGGGGTACGGTCCGGATGAGATTTTGATTCGGTTCTTGTATTTTTGGCACAGAATCTCATCAAATGTATTGAAAAGAATGAATTGTCTCTACTAGAAATCTCCAAAAAACTCATCTCCTATAGTCTTGCGAGGAATACGCGAAGGAAGGCCGCAAGACCCTGCTTATTGGACGCAGTTCGAAGTATAGGAAGATCTCCTGAGGATCTTCTAGGGGGCTCAGATGTAGCCTACCTCAGGGTGATTTTTGATTTTTGCCAGGCGAATGGTTTGTCTCTGTGACCCTACCCAGCCTTCCTTTCCTTTGTTTGTGTATATGTCATATATGTTGTATCTCGCTTGTATGAATGATGATGCGTAAATGAATGAATGCATGGTAATATGAATGAGTACGTTGCGTGGATGTGGTGGGTACGATGTGGCAGAGTCAGCAGCTGCAGACACACCAAGCTGACAACACAACGAATTGGCAGAATAAGGAAGATGTCGACTTCATACGTTACCCGCTTCAAACCCCGTCTCAGACCATCGCCTGAAACACTCTATTGGATGACGGAATTATTCGCAGCTACACAACTGAGTACACCCGGGATAAGGTGCCCTTTCACGGCTTGTAGAAGGAAAAGTCTCTAAACCAATGTAAATTGCACTCTAGGTTATGTTCATTTTTGTTATGTTCATGTTCATGGGAATATATGATGGTTGTTGCTTACATCTTAAGGGGATTAGTGCACAGGGTTAGAGCCAAGTAAATACTCTGGTAGATCAATGCCTGAAAGGCACCAATATTGGATAGTTTCTTGTGAGTTATCTGTTTCCAAATGCTCATATAATTGGCTAGAGAGCTTAACCAACCCATGTAAAGATATTTGTTTGGATAATGTTGAAAATTTGCAACTAACCTACCCCAAGAGTTATTAAATATCTATAAACGATTCTCTTTTGTTATGCCGTCCTAATAGACGTTCAAAAATGTTCACCTTTCCTAACATGCTTGAAAATTAAGACAAACAACAGAAACTCAAATTGATCCTCACACAAACATATTTGTAACTTCATATGCGGATACGACTTACAGTATCAGTTTAGCCCCATCACTTCTCGAGTCGTTTGTTTACGCATATTGAACAGACCGTCTTATGTATACTGTTGTACGATAAATGTGAGGATATAAACACAGGTGCAAAAAGTAAAATAAACACAACGAATATTCAGCAACCAATTGCTATTCCACATCTTCCACCACTAATATTTTGTTATTGTGCGAAGAATCGATTCGTTGTGCTAATTTAGTTTTTTTTTTAATCAATCCATGCGATTGTAGTGCAAGGAGGCCCGACATTTGCATAGTGAACGGTCCATGTGGAATGTGTGGAAGGCGAAAACCAGAATTTAAAAATAATGACACACTACACACTCGGTTTTTTTGTTTGGTGGGGTTTCAAGAAAAACACATTTTTGCATACGTTGTCGACCTTGAAGCTTTATTCGGTACGCATAACGAATCAAAACAAAAAACGAACGAATGATGAAATCTCTTCAACCAGCCAGCAGCTTAGCAAACAAAGTACCAGCCCATTCTTGTGGATTCCAGTTCCATCTGCCGGGGAACACAGGAAAACCAAGGCACGATCGCCATAGAAAACAGTTCGATGATCTAATTCAAGGAGTGTTTGCCGAATGCGTACGATCGGTTCGGTTGTGCAAGCAACAGTTCATCGCGAAAGCGACACATTTCAGCTGTACAACTTCGAGTTAAATTTGTATGCAAACTGTAATCTACGGCTCATGTTTCGTACCTTGTTTTTCATGTTGATTTCGGAATGGATATTCGCATCGGAAACAGCAGGTTGTCTGTCAGCCCATATTAAGCATATACCATGAACAAAAAAGAGTAAGCACGAGGGTTTTAAAAATTTGTTATACTCTTCAACATACTCCTTGCTCTTTATTTCGCTGGACGTAAAATCGAACGATTAGACTACATAAAACTAAACACGAACAGAGTTGAGTGTAAAAACTTAAATTTCAATTACAACATCTACACCGTTTGGTCCATTCGAATTTCCTAATGTCTTCGTAGGCGTGTATGTTTCGTTATACGCTCGATTGTCTTCCCTTTTAAAATAAACACATTCTGGGGCTACAATTATTAACATCTTCGTACTCTATCACGCAAAAGGATGATTTCTCATTGGTCATGGAACCTAACAAACTCTACCACCAGCAAGTAGCAGTGGCAATGAAAGCTAGCATTGTGCAGAATGAAACGGTAAGGCACCATATATTGACAGCAATTGTTGCGGTGCTACCAACATCTATATTCGTTCTATATCACGATTGTTTGCTGCAGTTTAATGTAGAATCGCTTTTACACTACGGCGAGAGAGAACGCGCGTAAGCTCTACCGGGAAAGCACCCACAAAACTCACGAAACCGTACAAATGTCGCCGTTTTGCGAGCTTTTCGTTTAAAGCGCATGTGCTCGGCTAGATACCAAGATCTGCTTTGCTCTCATCCGCCATCGTTTTGTTCGCCTAATTTAAAATCTTTCGTTTGCTTAAAAGCTAAAGCTGTACAATTCGTTTACAAAACAAATAGAAAACACTACACGCTGCTGTATGTACTAAATGATAGAAATGAACCTATCTCACATTGCAGTTTCGAGTGGTTGCGAGTAACTGCGGCTATCGGCGCTTAGCATGGGCGGAGCAGGCCCCGTACCGTCGAAGTTTGTTTCTAGCAGTGCTTCCGACTTGGACCGTGCATAGTTCCCTCGCGAACTCGACGGCATCGTTGGGGAGGGATCCATAATGGGCGAGACACCGGATTGTTGCTCACCGGACGACTCGTAGAGTGTCTTTGGCCGTTGGCTGTCGCTTCGTGGCGGTGGCAATATGGAGTCTCGTTCCCGTCCGGGTGTGGCGTACTTCTTCACAGCCTTCATGTACGAATCGGGTCGACGCATTTGCTCCGGATCGGGTGGTGCTGGTCGGCGAACCTGTATCGACGGTTGTTGGTACACATGACCCAGAGGTGGTGGAATTGCGGGCGGTGCTGGTCTTGCCGGTGGACTCCTGTGTGCCCCGTACGATGGGGCACCGGATAGGGATTCGGTTTGGGAGTTACGGGCCGGCTGGAAACTGCTGTGACTAACTGAAGTCGGTGCCGGTGGTTCATACTCGGGCAGATGTTGTTTGAGTTCGTTCAAGAAGGAAAGCTTATCCTGCACACGCATCGGAAGTGTGCTAGAATTTCCGTAGTAATCCGATCCAGTTTCTTCGACTTCTTCTTCACCGCCGGGTGCGTGTATGATCGGTGATTCCTCGTTGATGGCAGTGCTAAGCGAGTTGTTTCGGGTCACACCGGAGTACGTGGTGGACGTGTCCCGGAAACCTTCGTTTCGGAATGCTAACTCAAGGGCAATGCTTCCACCGTGACTGCTGTATTCCGGTAAACCGTACACTTTCGTCTTAGCCGGACTTACGCCATTCGCTGTCGGAATGTACTCTGAAGGAGCGCCATTGCTTTCACTGTAGCCGAGCTGACTTTTTAGCTGCTCAGCGTACTCGTTGTTGTACTGTTGTTTCTGTTTCTGGTCGTAAACATCATAACTGGTTTCGGTGCTGAGGACACTCTTATCCACAGACTCGATCGAACCATTCGATGCCATTCGTTTGTAATCGTTCGTTGTAGCTGTTCGTAGCGTATCCGTCGAGCGTGACATAGCCTGCAAAAAAGAAGGGAAGCAGACAGAACATTAAACATCCATTAATAATTTCACTAAACGTAAAACAGAGAATTCAAAACGCTAGAACACTCAACATTTAGCTAAAAAAAAAAAAACACATTTCAACAAAACATGCCAAAAACACATCAAGCCGTTAGACATACGAAAATCCCGCTCAAAATAACTTACGACATTAAGTCGACATGGTTTAAACTGCTGTTGGCTGCCATTTTGTTTGCGATAAGATGAGTTCAGTAAAACAAATTAGCGTTCGGTACTTCACGAACATCTCACCGACAAAAAACGTTTGATGCATAAAGATGATCTTACGATACTTACATAATTTCTTCTTCGAAGTGATCCTTGAGGATCGATACTGTTCAGACTGCGCATACTCTGACGGATGCTGTTGCGTCGCTGTAATCGTTGGGCATGACGGTAGCGTGACTTCTGGCACCAGCAAATACACACAACCAAGATCAGCAGTAAGAGCAATGACAGTGCGACAATAATACCGATCACCTCTATACTTGCCGTCCAGTGGAGAGGATCAATTTCGACCTGAAAGAGACCATTTTGTTATCATAACGCTTCATTACTGGTTGGTGTGCTCTACTCACCTTTGGATCAATTTCACACAAGAACGCATGGCGATTGTGACACTCCTCCACATCGACGCTCTGGTAAAGGAAGGACGTACATCGATCGATGTAGTTGGCATGCTGCACCCAAACACGCTCGTAGCTCCGCAGATACCGTGACTGCTGCTCAATAAACATCCACAGTGCATTCGAATCACCATGGATGAAGGGTAGTGAGGCATTATCCGAACGGCAAAAGTCTCGCGCCTCCCGGAAACTCATCGGTGCTCCGACGTACATGTAGCAGGTATCGATCAGAAGAGTCCATCCGGGTGGACACTTTCCATCCAGCACGGTTAAATTGTTCATGTGCAGTGGTAGGTAGGACACTTCCAGCAATTGTGGATCATCATATCGATCCCGTATACGCGAACTAACCGCTAGCGTTTCGTTGTAGCTCCAATAATTATGACGGGCGTCGATTTTCGTCTTCCACACATCCAGGGTGCTGTTGGGAGTGAGCGAAACCTCATTAAGTATGTGCTACATTTAACGATCATTTAAAGATCCCCAAAACAAGGGGAGCTAAGAGTTGTGAAGTAAGCGTACCAACACCGATTGCGTTTATATTGTGAATTACAACTGCACCTACCTATTCCAGTACTGGAAATCAATTCTGCCAGGGCGCGATAAATTTTTTGTGCATTCATTCAGCAGCCCACGGTTACGCAGAGAGGAGTTGCAGGAGTAGTTGGGTTTACAGAAAGATACAGATGGGAAGGAGTGAAAGTAAATAACGATCAAAATAGCATGCAAATTTTGAAACAATAACAATATACACAAATTGCCGAAACTGAACATCAGAACGCCTATCGACCCCGTTTACCACTTACTACTCCTTCGCATTCATTCAGCTACTGTTAGTGGTTGGTTAATGTTTTTCTACAGTCTACATGTCCCATACTTACATTGATCGGTTGACGGTTATGATTTCATAGTCATTGTCCGGATTGGCAAAAATGTTATCAACATAATGCTGCCCAGCTGTTCCAGCGACAATGGTCGCACGACCTTCCCAATCCGTCGCAACATTGCTGGAAGAGACACCGATTAATTAGAACATCGCTTATGTCATAATCCGAAACACTCGTCTAACTTACTCGTAGAATCCATTGTGTGTCGTTGTTTGATAGATGGGAAGTCGCACACGATCGAACCCGGACACCTGCACTATCCGCGAGCCCTTGTTCCGGTGTACATAGTTGTAGGTGAAGTTTGAAACGACCTGCCGTAGCACAATCACATCCCGGAAGGTGGCATCGTTTTGTGTGATGTAGTTGTTGTGTATGATCACCTCCTGGTATGGGGAAGATTGTCGTCCATCAACGTAGATCGCCGGTCGGTTACGGTTACGCGTGAAGAGATTGTGATGGATCCAGCCACGCAGCGATGTAGCCGAACCGCGAGAATCCGCCCGTATCGAGAGACCGCCCTGATTGGACTGGATCAGGTTGTTCTGCAAAAAAGAAGGTGGCATTTGAATGGCTTTGTTCATTTGAACTTAGAGGCTGCATAGAATATATACCCTAAAGTGCAATGACTGCATATTCTGTACGTCTATTCTGATTGCGGACTCGCAGGAGGAAAAGTTTCCATACAGCTGACGGCAATTGTTCAGTATTCGGTTTCTCTCTAACGTCAATATTGGGGATACTTCACCGACGGAAGTGTACTGCAGAGCGCCACCAACACATCCCTGTATCTCCGTATTGGAAATGTTGTGCTGTGCATCACGATCTGGAAGAAGGAAAAATGCTTTATCTCTACTGCCATGATAGAGGGTTCTCTTATCCACTCTACTTACTGAATCCAATCGCTGAAATCGGCAGTGTAACGACTTCTGCGATGAAGCCATGTCGTGCCGGTGCTCCACTTGCAATTAGCCGCACACTAAGTGCTGGTTCGATCGTACGAAACAGTCGCTTCTGGTTGTCGGAATCAGCATCAACCGTACCGATGATGCGTGCTGACACGTTGTAAATATCCCCATCCATCAGCTGTATCATATCCCGCCGGCCGTATTCCTTCGAGTGGTTGAACAGATTGGACTGCAACAACCGGAATCCGAGCGGTTTCACTCGGTAGGCACTTTTGAAGATTTTAACGCAGTTCACCGGATTATTGTCATATTTGTAGTACACCAGAACACGCTCCTCCAGTGTGATTTCCTTGTTGGTGTCGCAGATGTCTACCAGCGAGAACAGATTGTACGGCAAATCGAGATCTTTCAACGGACTGTAGCTCGACTCATCGCTCTCCCGTCCTTCTCCAGTCAGCGAGATTGCGTTGATGCCCTGCCCGAGACTGCGCAAGATCTGCAGATGGTTCAGATGTATTGCGTTTGTTGGTGAAATTAGATTCACACCATGATGCGCACTATCTCTTATGGACACCGAACTAATACTGGGATTTTTGGCGATTGTCTGAATGGCTGGTGACTTTTCGCCGTGTAACATTCCAGCGCGGTGGATGCGCACAAAGTCCATTACGCTTTCCACTGGATGTGCCGTAGAATGAGTGTGCGTGTCGTGTAGTCGATGTTCGTACATGCTCGCCTCAAAATCTTGATTGGCAAAGCGCACTCCGCCCCAGTAGTTGCGTCGCTCCGGCTCTCCATTGCAGCTGATGAATACAAACTCCGAGTCCCACTGACATTCGTGCCGACGTCCGTACAGTTGACCGTTCAGACGCTCTGGGCATTCCTCAAGACGCAACTCATCCCCATGACACTCCATCGGTTCGACCCACGACCAGATTCGTGTCAGCGAGTTCGTATGGAACTCGATCCGTCGATCGTGGTCGAAGAATACATCCAGTGGATCGTATCCTAGCTCACGACAAACAACCTGTGCATTGCGCTCGGTGAACCGTCGATCGCAGATCGGTATCCATTGCAGTGTGGTGTGGTTGTAGTATTCCAAGAAACCTTCTTTCGCTCGTGCACTTTCTCCTTCTCCCTGCGAACAGTTCCTATTGGTGCAGAGTCGGATCGAATCGTAGTTAACCATATTCTCAAGCGAACGTTCCACACGGTGCAAACCCTCCGAGGCACTTTCGATCGGTTTCATGATGACTTCGGCGTCACTTGTGCCACGTGCCAGTAGCGTACCCAACACCAGAATGCCAACATTCGGTGCAAATTCCATCACCACACCAGGGAAGATACTCAGCGTCACGTCGGGCATAACGGTAATGTCTGACCGTATAACGTACGGTTGCTCCCGTCGGTAGATCGATAGGTCCTGCATAATGCGTCCACCAAGCGCATCCAGATCGACAGGCGGACTTGGACCTTCACTCACCGACACACTACCATCGATTACGTCCTCTATTAGATACGGACGATACAGTGCCTCCGCATGGTTGTTCCAATCGTCAAAATCAAAGATTCGTTTGCGAATGTGCATCTCGTCGCTACTTCCCCACCAGTTTTCACGTGCATCCAGATAGTTTCGTAGACGAGCCGATTTCACGCCCGCAATCAGATCGTAGTCCTGCTGATTGTTTGAGATAACATTCCGATAGATTTGCACCTTTTGTACACCACCAAATCCGATCACACAGGTCGGATCGTTCGCATTGTTACGCTCACCACGGATGAAATTCCTCATCGAGGATCTCGTGTCCTTTAGTTCTTCATTGCTTTCGATCTGGTTGAATGCCAGCAAGGCCGGTATCTCACCAAGTATCTCGCTTTGACTGTCCGAACGGAACTCAACCATATAGCTGCCGTAATTCCGCGTAATCCGATTGTTATCGATGCGCATCTTCTTCTCCATACCCCGGAAGCCTATCACACCCTGTGCACACACGTTCTCGGTAAAGATGTTCGACGAGATGTTAATAGCCGCATAGTGTCCATCGATTAGGACTCCAAACTTGCGATTTCTAGCCCACGTATCATTGCCAAGAAATACGGAATGTGTAAAGTTTTCGTTGTACTGCCAGACGTACGGTAGGCTCAGCTCCAAACCACCGTACGAGTTGCTTTCCACCGTCGTGTCCTGCAGCACGTAGTGGAACAGATTGTTCGACGAGCGCAAATCCTTGGAGAATTGTCGAATGCCGCGACCATTGTCTCGCACCATACTGTTGTTGATATGTATCGTGATCTCGGAAATGTTGCTCACGTGCACATCCCAGAAGGGTGAATGGATAAATACTGCCTCTTCACGATTGTGGCTTATCTCGCAGTTGACCAGCTTGATCGATTCGTTCGCTTTCCGCAGATACAGTTCGCCTGACTCACCCAAATATCGGTTGTAGTACGTACCGGTAATACCACGGAAGTTGCGCTGAATCTTGGTGGACGTTATCTGGAGCGTTGGCACCGGTCCACGCACGATGCGATTGTAAATGTTCTGTATCGGTGCCTGGATGGATCGAAGCACCAGTACTGCTCCACCGAGCGCATTCATACCGCTGCGATACTGCAAGATAGCGCCGTAGCTACTGGTTGTCAGTGGAAATACCGACAGATCACGATTCACTTGCCAGATGTCGGATTCGGTACTCCCGGTGAGCGAATCGTGAATCCAGATATTTTCTGTCGAACGGTTCTCGATCGGATTCAGCAGCTGTATCCCGATGACGTACCCTGGTTGGCACTGGATGATGATCTTTCGCTCGATCGGATCGTTACGTACGGGTGTGGTGATGATGTGCTTAATCTGCCACTGATCAATGTCGATATTGGTGGTGGCACTTTCCGGCACCAATATCGGACGGTAATCCGAATCGTCCACATTAAAGTCTGGCACCATGTTGAACCAGCTGGTAATTTCGCGCTGTTCTAGAGATGAAACAACCTGATCGTGATTGATGCCCGATCCTCGGTTGTCTTTTATTATGCTACCCTGCACCTTCAAGCCGAGCTGCTTAATACTGATACCATTGCCACGGTTGGCAGAAAATTCCGAGTTTTTCACGTTGTTTACCGAAGATCCTGCATATATGTCGGAATAGATGATACCCAATCCATCCTGAAGGTTCTCAACCACTCGCACGCTGTCCAGATTATGTCGAGCGAGATCCATCTGCAATGCGGGCTTGAAGGTATTCGTCATATAGTCAAACAGACCTGCTTTCTCGATGGTAACGTACTGCAGATCTGCTCGCTCAGCAAGCACGCCAAACCGAAGTCCAGCCCAAGCTCCTTCGTAACATCGTACACCAACGTCATTCTCGTGTCCACAGGAGTTTTCAAAATCACCCTGTGATGCACGCTCTGCTCGACACTTGGTAATATCTATATCGTGCTCCATACAGCGAACGTTCGACAGCAGCACGTCCTCCGTCGTACCAGCTCCGGGAACTTCGGAGCGCTGCAATCGCCAATCCATCGGATTTAGTGCCAACCCTAGCTGATGGCATACGAGCGCCGCATTTGTGATGGTCCACCCATAGTCACAGACCGTGCCCCATACACCCTCCGTATACACCTGCAGCCGACCTTCATGATCGTTCGCCCCACCGACTAGACGGACCGGAATCTTGGGCGTTTGTGGTTCATGCGGAACCTTTTCAACGATCGATTCCGTCTCAATATCCATGGCAAACTCTGGATCATCAACGATAGCTTCAGTGGTATCATTCTCCAGCATGACGGCTTCGCGCTTTAGCGTGAAAAGAATATCGTCCGGAGAGCGTCCTCTTGCTTCTAGCTTGCCCGTTACCATCATGCCGACGCTTGGTGCAAAGTTAAGGATAACTCCCGAGTTGAGAATCAGCTTTCCTCCAGGCCGCACATTTATATCACGCTCCACTGTATAGCTGCCGGCGGGCAATATTTCCTGCCCATCCACTTCACCTCCAATGCGCTCACTGCCCTCTTTATGGAAGAATGGTACAAACTTCTGGTACTGTGCAATCGTCTGTGTGCCTGGGTTGGAGTGATGTAGCAGATACGGGAAGTACTCAATCTTAGCCAAATCGTACCGATCCTTTCGGTGGAATAAGCGATCGTAGATCTTCTCCTCATCCTGATTGCCCAACCAGTTGTACGTCACATTTAAAGCCTTACTCTGATCGGACAGCTGCGAGCCGACCTCGTAACGTGATTCCTGATTCGAAATTATGTTTCGGAAGACGTCCACATTGTTCGACGATATCACTACCGGTGCGGCAACACGCGATCGGGGATTCAAACGACCTTCACCGCCAAGTCCTTCACCTTCGTCTTCCAGCGGTCCGAATGCTTCCTTCACACGGTTTCCCTTGACAAAGTTTCGCGTAAACAACATCCACTGTGTCTTGCTGTCGGTGTTGGGTGAAAGACCCAGCGATGCGACATAGATACCCTCGTTGTTGAGGAAGTGGTTATGCTGTATGATCAGTCGTACTGGGAGCGGACGGAACTCCTCCAATGGTTTGTTGCGAGTTAGTAGAGCACCATAGCGGCCACGAGTAAAGTGGTTGTATTCTATCCTACCTTCAAGGTTTAGAATTGGGTTAAGTACCACACCGATTCTATGCGAATGCTCAAAGTTATTGTGGCCTATCTGTAGTCGCGTTCGTTTGTTGTCCAATGTTTCGAACCAGCATGATTGAATATCGACCGCATCGCTCGTACTATCGTTGAACAAGTTGCCGGTTACGTTAACCCACGAATCACCACAGTAGTTGCCGTGCAGTACTCCTATCTCCAGATTGCGCGCGATTGTCGAGTACTCGATGGTGGTGGTTTGGTTGAACTCCAAAAATTCCTGCCGATCGGTCGTTGTTGAATTGAGCCATATGGCAAACCCGTAGCCGCGGTTCGCTTCAATCGAGCTGCGGGAAACGTTTCTGTTGCCACCGTAGTAAGTGATGTTAATGCCATCACCCTGGTTGTAGTTGATCGTTGAGTGCGTTACGTTAACATCTCCGGCACCGCTGGTAACGTGTAACCCTGCCGCATGCCTATTATTGCTGATCGTAGTTTCGTGTACATGCACCTGAGATCTTAAATTATCCACCGCAATGCCACGACCTCCATTATCCACAACCACACCCTGGGTTACGTTCAAATCGTACGCCTTGGTAACGCCGGATGTCACGCGGAAGTGTGCCAGTACGGCTGATCTTGCATCGGCACGCAGTTTGATGAACAGCTTTTCTCTCGTACTGGTGACACTCTGGGGACGTGTGGAGTTGCGTACATCCCACGCGGCCAGCAGACGATCGTTTTCCGACATCCCGTCGTACACGGAGATCTGTGCCGATTCGTTTCGAGCCATCTCGAAGTAGACGAAGTGCATCGTCAGCACATACCCGAACGCAGTTTCGAACGAACGGGCACATTCCTTGGGCGACAATGCGAAGGGTGACTGTTCGAACGAGAGCTGCAACGGATAGATCTGCCAGGCCGTTGAGGTAAGCGTACAGAAATCGAACACCTTGCTACGATCGGTTCGTTCATCGGCACGCAAATCATGTCCTACGTAGCGAATACCGTCCGCTCCATTTTCGCTCACCGTAACACCTTCGAGATGGGCCGATCCGTAGCTCGAGTTCATGAAGATACCGAACCCTCGGCTCCGTCGCACCGTTACATTCCGGAACGTGAACGCGGCATCGTGTTTCGTCACGTTAATTCCAGTGTAAGATGAGTGATCGATCGTAACGAACTCTAGTACGGGTGGGACACCCAGCACACTGATGGCAGCTTCTGCCGATCCACCACGACCCGTACCGGCACGCATTATGTCAACGTGTCGCAGCTGGGACAGCGATATGGAGTCATACAGTACGTGATTGTAGGATAGGGTCTCTTTGCTCTCCGCATTCTCGAACTTAAGACCACGCCAGTGTGGCGTCACCTGGTCAAACAGTGGTAAACACTGAATCCCGATGTCACTATGGTAGTCGCACACACCCGACCCGACCTGCCTCGAGTTCCAGACGCAGTCGAACAGGGTGCTCTCAGTGCCGAGACACCGTGGCTCTTCGTACAGCAGCCTTGGTTCGAAGTTGGAGATACGATCCATCCAGTTCCAGAACCGGCCACCCTTGAAGCCCAATTGTCGGCAGGTGGTTTCGTAGTCGGCGATGGTCCAGCTAAAATGATACCAAGGTAAACAGTATTAGCATCTTGGAATTGAGAGATACTGAGAGGTACGTACTTCTTCGAGTTGGAGCACACGGAACGCCATTTGCCGTTGTTGAGTAGCTGCAGACGACCCGCAAGCGGGCTTGGACCATCGACCAGTCTTGCACCGGCTTCACGTGGATCGGATGGAACATCCTTATAGCCCGTGTTGGGCATTGTGGTAAGTGTAATTCTATTTTCGGCATTACCCTGAAAGTATTATAAAAACAATAGCGAAAATGAAACAATAACCGACATGTGTATTGTAAGGTTTTCTGTTTTGCTGAATGTAAATAACTGTCACCCTTTTTTTTTGCAGGTGTTGAACATAATTGTATGCCGGACCGCTATGTAATGTAATTAACCACCAACTGACCAGCTCAAAACAATAAGCCGACGTATAAATAAAGCCCACAACACAAAGAAGTTCTCGTCGGTAATATATGCTTACACAGATTATTTTTTTGTGATTGGTAAAGACCTGCAACCCCTTTTCATCCTTTCTTTTCATTGAAATCGCCAGTGTGAGTCAGTTCCGTTGCTTTGCCATAGAAATTGGATCCACACGCGTCACGCGTCACGTACTCATGCAATTGCATAATGAAAGTGGCAATTGCTGCGCTTCAAATGCAAAATATAAGGCAACACATAAACAGACGAAAACGGTTGGGTGAAGTTGTTACGGTCAATGTCAGCGGTTTTCGACGGGAATCCCGGAGCGTTTCGTTCATTTTTGTTTGAGCGATATTTTTTCAATTTTTTTTTTAATTGTCTAACGTAAAAATATTTCCACCACTGTGTGTATGTAATTGATTCACCAGCTTTTAAGTCAGCGAAAAAGAAAGTCTGCTAACGTTATTGTACAACTCCACCAGCGTGTTAACTCGTGTTAACACGTTTTTCTCGCCATTTGCGCTAAGCAGCGCTGAATAATTGAGCTTTTCCATTTTTTTTTTTTGTTGAATTCCAAACGTATACTGCTTCTGTTTATGTTGCAGCAACTTCACGTTGCCGCAATCTGATACCGATTTTCTGGCGGAGTTCCACCTCCCGGCGGAAGCGGGGAAATGCAGCATTCCAAACAATTCTATTACAACCGTCGGTACTTCTTCTCACCGGCGTCGGTACGATGGCGTCTCGGTGCGCTGCAGTTAATGTAGGTCAGTAGAGAACGCTGTAAAACGATACCACAAACGTACATACGTGTGCTGTTGGTGGGCTACGACTGGTTTGTTCGTGTGTTTATGCTCCACCACCAAGTGCGGTGTGGAAAATGGAAACGAAACATGAACAGTTTTA
>AXCM01002203.1:0-31921 GCA_000473375.1 Anopheles culicifacies | reverse complement strand
TTGAGCACGTGATGTTCTACTATTCACAGTTCGCTCGGGCACAACAAGAAATGCAGCAACAGAGCCACACCTGCCTAACGATGGAAAATCTGGTAGCGGAGATGTTTGCCAACCGCTACACATGGGAAACTGTTCGGACTGCCACACGGACCATCTTCAAAAGCCTCCAAGTGGAGGTGGAACGAGGAAAGTTCACCAACGGCAAGACGACGGCGGACCAGAGAACAAGCGGGGCAGCAGTACCAGCCACCAAAGCAGGCCCTAACTGAGATGAAGTTATGACGTGGATGCTTCCTCAACAAATGGATAATGGTTTGACAGACAACGGCACTGGACAGTGAGCGGTATCGAGGATTGTTACAACAGGCCAAGACCGCGATGCAGTTGTAGCGCCGGATAAGTAGGTAAACTTCTGAGAGTTTTAGATATCATTCGACAGAGAATTGCCAGAGATCGTTATGATGCCAATTTCCCAAGGAAAACTTAAAAATATATACCCGCTGATATAAGTTTCGGAAAGTTATTTTAATGTCATAAAAATTCGTAACGGAGCTGTATAAGTTTAATATCAAATTCGTTGGTACAACAATCGTCCGAAAAGTGTTAAGTATATAATATTCAAGAATAACACGTTGATATCACCTAACCAGTATGACGATAACACATTTGATGTGATCGTATAAATTGTATTATATCTATCTCAACTTCCAGTTCAACTCAACATATAGCATATGTTGCGTCAGAGAATGTTCCTAAAGGAATAATATATTTGTATGAATGTACCAAAATTCGATGACGACACAATTCGCAGAGTTTCATTATATACGTTTCAGTTCAACTGAACTACAAGCTAAAGTTACGGTTTAAAAAGTTCAGGAAAAATCACATGTTTGCTTCACTGCTACACTTAACTAATAGCAAAGTTTTGTCAACCGTATGGCATGATGAAATTAATAAAGTCAAAAGTGAATCGATTGAAGAAAGGATAAGGATTCTAACTAAGGTAAGAAACGCAACTGAACGTATGCATCATGTCCATCTCAACGTCGGAAAAGAATCTGCTTTTCCAATTCCCGATGCAGCTTGGAGCAAAAGTGAATCCGCAAAGCGTGTTCCGATTCGAGGTTCACGTTGCAAAGCTGACACATTACGCCACCTTTCGGTAGCGAAACTCGCCTGTAATAAGGAGAAGAAAGTTATGAGCGAAAGGATTCGATGGCTGATTCGCAAACAAGCTTCCTTTTCTACGTACGACTCGGTTATCAGGTGCAACTCCGCACAATGCTTTCGCAGGTACTCCATTCGAATGGCCGGTAATGGACGAAGGTTCAGCTTGTCGTACAGTGGAAAGATAGCCTTGGAGTATATATCGATCGAAGTGTCCCGCGGTTTCTTTTTGCTAGATATGCCGTGCTTGTCACGCGTGTTCCAGCTGAAATCGTGTGCCATACTACGATTATCCTGAACGCTTCGTTCGCGCTGTAGGATTCTGTGCGGAAGAAAGTGACCGATTTACATTGTGGACAATTCAAACGGGACGTAGCGAATATCTTACTTCATTATGTATTCCTTCACTTTGCCCATCAACGACTCGATGCTATACTCGCCAAACAGTTGCGTTTGTTCGTTGTGTCCACTGTGCAGAATGGAATCCATCGTGTAACGCAATGCATTGATCTGGAAGCAAGTACAAGGAAAGAATTGATTAAAGCACACAAATTGTGATCCCTGTAAGTTGCGTGAGCCTAACATCTCCAATGTCCTCCTCGTCGATACCAATGTCTACCGCGAGTGACATGTCGTGCTCGGGATAAATGGATGCACCCGTGCGCGGATCCAACCCCAACCCGGCCAGCAGACCAACAATGCGCGTTTCATCCGGATCCTTCTTCAGCATACAAGTGGGCGCAAAGATGAGCGCCATCAGCACCGGAAGACCGGGAATGTTTGGCATCATGGTGGTAAGCCGAGCGACCAACGAATTGCTTGCTGTTTCGTTGACACAACCCGCCACCAGCAGCTTGCTGTGCGGGTTCTGCGGGTGTGAGTCTAGCAGCACCGAGTTTAACGAACAGTTCTCAATGTTAACTCGCTTCCGGTAGCCGGAAAACATCGTCGAACTGCACTTGATCTCTAGCGGGCTGTACGGACCACGCAGCATTAGCCGAACCTTTAGCATATCGCGCGGGAGCTTTAATTTTGCCGGATCATCGTCCTCCAGGTACCTCTGCTGTTCGGAATGATCGTTCCTAATCTGTTTCGCGTACAGTGGGTCCAATTCCATATCGCCCTGCACACGTAATCGCTTTTCATGGTCCATCTTTGACACATACGATTCCTCAGACTCCTGCGCATGATGGCACACGATCAGCTGCTTGTTAATGCTCTCCTTCACGTCATCGTCTGGTGAGCGACGTAGCACAACCATCGACACCCGATTCACCACGGAGTACACCTCCACGTGTAGTCGCTTGCCGAGCACGAGCTGCCGGAAGTATGAGATCGAATCCTCCATCCAAACATCCTTCGGCGATCGCATCGCCGACGGTTGCACCTCCGCCAAGGACGCCTCAAACACACGGTCAGGAATTTTCGTGATCGAGTCCAACGGTGTACCCTGCAGCTGGCGGAAATTGGCCACCGATATGATGGCCGTACTACCGTAATCCATGAAAAATACGGCCCAATGTGATACGCCACGGATGATGCGCTCCTTGAGTAGCTTTGCGCGGGCCATAGTTTTTGTGGCTAGGTTCGGCAACGGGGCGGCTACTATTTCGCGCTGCTTAAACTCATGTCCATCAGCAAAGGAACGCAAATTCGGCATGTTTTCGGCCAGCTGCCGTTCGATATCGTCGTAAATGGTATTGTTACCGTGCGGGCGAAGATAAAATTTGTTCGGATGCTGTACGTGCGTAACGACGGCGACCAGCTCTTTGCAGTATATGGGCGGCTCAACCGATAGTTCCGCGTTCGGGATCGCAATATTTCGCGGATGCCACTCGTTGTCCTTCCATGTGCCGAGATTGTTCTGTGTTGCGAAGCGTACTGCATCGCTGTGTTGCATCACCAACAGTTCCGACTGGCTGCGGTGCAACTGGCGCAGCTTAATCGCTTCATACACACCCGGATGGATGCGATCCATAAGGTTGCGCTCGTCGTACAAATTCTGGCTCGTTGGAACATCGGGCGGGTACTCGAACTGCACGAATATCTTGTTGGTGCTCCGCTCGAAGTCTATCTTCATAAGAGATTCTCGCTCCGGATCTGGCTTTCGGTCGGTTAGCAGTGCACGGATCTCATTACGGTACAGTGGTCCAATGTAGTTCGCATGATCAAACCCACAGAAAAACACCGTCCGGAATGGATTCCGGCCACCAATCTCGGTGTACACATTCCGGTCACCCATGTCGTTCTCGTTCGATGACACCGGAAGGAAGTAGTTGGGATAGAATGCACCGGCCATCACCACCTTCGTTATGACCGCTCGCTCGCGATCGTTCCAGCGTGCATTGCGCGCCCCGGCTACAACACGTATGTTTGAACTCTTGAGCCGATACGTAATTTCCTGCACCAGCTCGGCCATCTCGGTGAGCGATTTCAGGTCGAGCATGTACCGCTTACACCACCCGACCGTGTCACCTCCCGTGCCCTGCTCCTTCACCGATCGCCACCAGTTGTACGCGTTCAGGATCGCAATGCCGTCCGAGGCGGAACCGTTGGCAAAGTAGCGCTTGATGCGCAATGCCTCCACCGTTCGCATCCCACAAAACACATTCTTCACGTTCATGCCAGCCGCAATGATGATAGCTTCCTCAAGCACCGAAAATACGTAACCAAGCACGACCAGCTTCGCCAGGTGGATGTCAAGCGGTAGTTGTGACATTATCTGTCCCAGATATGTAATATCACCGTCCTGCACATCGTAGACACCCTTGGAGGTACGCAGCAATGCACCGACTTCCTTTAGCTGTAGCACCGTGTTCGAAACGTCGGATAGATTCGGGGGCGACAGCGCCAAAGCTAGTATTGTGTGCGGTGGTCCCATGTCTAGTATCTTAGTTTTCAGCACAACAGACCCAAGCGGACAGCGCACCATTTCCGGCTCGGTCGATTGGGCCATTCCGTTTTCGTAGAAGTATTTGTTCACCAACCGATAGACGCGCCCGTTCATCACACGTCCGGCACGACCGGCCCGCTGTATGCAGTTGTTGCGCGAGGCCCACTGCGTGCGCAATGTGGTAAAGTTGTTCAGCGTGTCGGCAACCAGCAACCGTTGAAGACAGAAATCGATCACTATAGCCATGGAGAGAAAGAACACAAAACCGTCAGCTAGTGTAGAGTGTTACGAAGCAAGCGAACTTACCAAATTTCACATCCGGAATAGTGATCGAACTTTCGGCGATGTTCGTGGACAGGATGACTTTCCGGTATCCCGGTGGTGGTTTGCGAAATACCAGTGCCTGCTCCTCCGAAGGCAGCGACGAATGGAGCTTCAGTATTGTAAACTTTGTCTGTAGCGCGTTTGGATTGTTATCCCCGATGAAGGTACGCAGCACTTCCGCCATCCGTTCAATTTCGTTGATACCCGGCAGGAACATAATGATCGAAGGTTTGTAATCGATGTTTGACGCTTTTTCACATTCATCTATGTACCGATCGCACACGATTGCCACTTTGGCCGCAACAAAGTACATCTTTTCGTGCACTTCGGGCGATTCGTATTTGATGGCAAAGTCGATTTTGAGCTTTTCCAAGTTTTCCAGATAAAACACCGTCACATCATGCTGCGGACAGTTGGTAACGGCCAGCTGAGGTGCGAACAGACTGTTCGGACCCGGTATCTTGAAGTACTGGGCAAATTCGGCCGACTCGATTGTGGCCGACATAAGCACGATCTTGGTGTGGCGTGACTGTGTCAACAGGCGGCGTACGATGATGAGCAGAAAGTCCATGTCCACCTCGCGCTCGTGCACCTCATCCAGGATGATGTGCGTGTAGTAGCTAAGCGATTTCGAGGATATCAAACTGTTCAGCAAAACGCCCGTCGTCACGTACAGCAGCCTCGTGTCAGCGCTGACCTTTTCCTTCAGGCCCACCTTAAATCCTACCAGCGAGCCAAGCTCGCAGGAACGCTCCTCGGCCACACGGCGTGCAATCGAGGTAGCGGCAATCTTGCGCGGCTGTGTCACAATGATATTGCACCATTCCTTCCGCTTGGCCGCATCCTCCAACAGGTACTGGGGAACTTGCGTTGTTTTACCGCATCCCGTCGCACCCTGCAGCACCACGACCGGGTTCTCTCGGATCGCTTTCAAAATCTGTTCCTTCGACTGGTGAATCGTTAAGCTGTTCGAGTGGACGGTTAGATTGTAACGACTAAAGATGGGCTCCATCAGTTCCTTGGCGCGTACATGATTCAGATGCTCGCAATCTTCCTCCGCCATCGACGACAAATCATCTACGTCATCCATACGGGAAGCTGATGGTTTCTGGAGAGTATCGCGGGCCCAATCCTAAAACAAAGACATTCATTATCAGCACACTTGTTCCTGTTTGCATTACCATGCGATACTAACCGCCATTATTCTGGATTCTTCTTCTTTCACGATTTCTTTTGTGTAGTCGGTACCTTGAATAGTACGTTCAGGTATTGTTTGCACATTCAACGGAATCCCTGGCCGTATATTCTTGCTCGTTCCGGCGGATATCATGTTACGGGAAAACGGTTTGGAAAAATCGAAAAAGTCCAACAAATCATCATTTTCTACGTCCATCTTGGCAGTGTGCGATACTTAAGCTTGATAAAATCACGTTTTCACTCTACACGATCCGGTGCCCCTATTTGTCCGAACAATAATGCACAATAAACAGATTCTGATAGCAGCTGTCAACACACGTTCCTATAAAGCAGGTGTGTCAAACACGTTTTTCACCAGCCTACAGGTTATTTTTCTTAACGATAACATTTGTTTTTGTACATTGGGCACGCTGCTTCCCTATAATCCACTAATCTTTGCTCTGTACATGATTTTGAGAATACATTTTATTAGACAAAACATTTGAGACCTCCGCGACACAAATGTGCCATAAGTGCTATAAACATGGAATACAGTGCAATGCGAAACTTTTCTCAATTCCTGTTTTGTATCAACAAATGAACGCATGTCGGATTATGAAAAGTGGGTGATTCACTCTCACTTTATCACGCCCTATTTCTTGAAGAAACGATAAGATCACTACCAAAACCAGATTCCAGGAATAATTGAACGACAACAAACCGTAGTGAAATTAGTTGTTTTATTTATTTTCTATAGTCTAAAAAGCGGGTAGAAAACAATGGGTATGTTTCAACCTTTTCTTAAAAAAAAAAACAAGTCATCAAGTCCCACCAAGACGATTCGAAGAATGTTTGGTGGTCGTTACTAAAATGTTGAACATCTTCCAACACTTGTCATCTCTTCCGTGCATCCAAACGATTGGGCTACATCCTCAAAAGAGTCCTTCAATTTCACCCGTCTCCGTGTTGAGGTCGATATCGAAAATCGATGGACGCGTGGGAAGACCCGGCATTTTCGATATTTCTCCACACATTGGCACAATGAAGCCGGCTCCGGCCGACAGGCAGATGTCATTGATGACTAGCTTGAAGTCCTTCGGGGCGCCCTTCACACTCGGATCTCCGGTCAGCGACATGGACGTTTTGGCCATGCAGATCGGAAGTTTTCCGAAACCCTGCAAACAAAACGTACGAATCAATAACGGCTCTTCCAGTGATATCGTTTTCCCGCATTTCCCTCCAAATTCCTCCTTACCTTCTCCGTGTAGAGACGGATTGCGTCTCGGACCTTGCTGTTGAGTTCGATCGTTCCAGCACCGTACATCTCCTTAGCGATGCAGATGATCTTGTCCTCGATCGGCATGTCCACCTCGTACAGCAGCTTGAATTCTGACGGACGGTTGCATGCTTCGATGACGGCCTGGGCAAGATCGGCGGCACCCTCTCCACCCTTGGCCCAGTGGTTCGATACGATCGCATCGAAAGCACCGGCTGCCTTTGCCGCCTTCCGTACCAGCTCATGTTCGGCCGGTGTGTCAGTGCCGTGTGCATTGATCGCCACCACTACCGGTACACCGAACTTAAGTCCGTTTTCGATATGCTTCAGCAGATTCGGCAGACCCTTCTCCAGCAGATCCAGGTTCTCGCTCATGTACTCGCGTCGTAGTGGTGCGCCAGCCGTCACGATTGGACCACCGCCATGCATTTTAAGCGCACGTACCGTCGTTACCAGCACGACCGCATTCGGAACCTTACCGGATGCGCGACACTTGATGTTGAAGAATTTCTCCATACCAATGTCCGAACCGAATCCAGCCTCTGTCACAACGTAACCACGTTTGCCCGCCAGCTTCATACCAATATCGTCGGCCACAATCGATGAACAACCGTGGGCAATATTCGCGAACGGACCGGCATGAACCAGCACTGGTGTACCCTCGAGCGTCTGCATTAGCGTCGGTTCGATCGCATCCTTCAGTAGCACCATCATCGAACCAGTAACACCGAGATCATCTGCAGTAACCGGCGCACCGGTCTTATCAAACGCGACCACCATCTTCGCCAGACGCTGCTTCATATCTTCCAGCCCGGTTGCCAGTGCCAAAATGGCCATAATTTCACTCGATACCGAAATAGCAAAGCTGGTATCACGCGTCAGGTTCTTCTCCGTCGGCGACAGACCGATGGTGATCTTGCGCAAATACCGATCATTCACGTCTAGCACGCGCGTCCACACGACATTGTGCGGATCAATGTTCAGCCGGGCGAAGCGCCGGATCTCATCCGGCGTGAGCGCGTACGGGTCCGTCTTCTCGATTCCAAGCCGCTTCAGACGACGCAGCTGAATCGGGGCAAACTTGCGAGAACCCTTCACCGCCGGTACCAACCGCTCGTACAGTGCCTGATCGGTTTGGGTCGCCTCGTGGAAGATGCGTGCATCCAGCTGTGCAGCGAGAAGATTGTTTGCTGCCGTGACCGCATGAATGTCACCGGTCAGATGAAGATTGAAGTCCTCCATTGGGATTACCTGCGAGTAGCCACCGCCGGCCGCACCGCCCTTGATGCCGAACGTCGGTCCTTGCGAGGGTTGACGCAGGCATGCGATCGAGTTGCAGCGCTTGTACGCGGTCAACGCCTGTACCAAACCGACCAGAGTGGTGCTCTTGCCTTCTCCCAGAGGAGTTGGCGTAATTCTGGAACGGGAACATTCAACGTGCATTAACAAACATGCATTGGCAGTAAGCTTGATTCTGATTTGAAAGCATAGTACGATCGTACCATACGATGGACATCATTATCTCTCCTGCCACACAACAACGGCAAGTCATGAAAAATCATTAGTCTCAAGTATCAGCATCGCCTTACGGGCAAGCCGGAATTGCGTGATTAAATAGAAGATAGGCTATTATTAGGCTCTAGCACTGGAAACATTTACAACTGGAGTTATTTTTTGTGTGCTGTTTTTGTACAACTTTTGTGTAATGAGGTAGTGTGCCGATATTCATTCGTTGATGTCACAATCACAAAAATGCTTTGCCAAAAAGCAATAAAATATAAAACATCCTAAATATAGCCTACCAAACAATGGTTCTACATTGTAATCTTCAAAATAAGTACGCCAGAATCCATCGTGCTACATTTTCTGATAACCGCACCGCATATACGCAGCTCATCATTCGATGAGCAGCCCAAATGGCAGACAATCGCGTAGCTTAACACGATAATAAAAGGGAATACAAGTGGTACTAATCAACTGCTGCAACCGAACTGCCGTACACGCTTCGTTTCGGATCAAGGTCATCACGTGGTTCGTGTTTTAGGCAACTTACCCAGCCACCACAACGTATTTCGCATCATCCTCGTACTGCAGACGTTCCAGCACCTTCAGCGAAACTTTCGCCTTCTTCGTACCGTACAGCGACACCTCCGACGGTATCAAACCAATCTCCTGAGCAAGCACGGACACATCCTTTGGCTCCTGTGCACGCGCAATCTCGATGTCACTGTGTCCATTTAATAGAAATTTGATATTAGAACGCATAGCATAAGCAAACGGGCATCACACACAAGTGTACAACACACACACAGACACACACGTACCTTGGAACCGGTTCGGTAAGCTTCAGTGGCAGCGGTTTCAGACACCAGCGGAACTCCATCTCGATCAATCTCCGGGCAACTCTCTGAGCAGACTGAACGGTGTTTTGCATCAGCATCGCGACCGTCATCGGTCCAACACCTCCGGGGACCGGTGTAACGTGCGACGCAACGGGTAACGCTTCCTCGTACTTAACGTCACCGACCAGCCGCTGACCGCTCTTCTTCGTCGGATCTACAACGGGTGGTGCAGAAAATGGACAATGTAATTTTTATTTCTGTGTTTGTGCCACTGTGCACTGTAAACTGATCTGCCCGTACAGAGATGAGGATTGCATCCACACTACTGACGATCGACGATCAGTTCGATGAGGACATTCGGGTGTAAGTGCCGAATCGTGTGCCCAGCCGACTGATAACATTCTAATCGTCCATTCGTATCGGTTGGCAGAGATGATTCAAGCGTGGCTTGTTTCACAGCTGATACACAATGAGATCCGTAATCGAGTGTAAAGTTTTGGGACTTTCAATGCAGTACGATCAGGCGTACGATTTAAAACCGATCAGGAAAAATCCAACAAGATCTGACACGTTTCGAAGTGTATCAGCTATTCTTTTGATCAAACCTTAACTTGAAGTTTTCTTGAATTATTCAATACTTGTAGCCAATCAGAAGTACTCACCCGGAATAGAGTTGATGCCGCAATCGATTACAACGGCACCGGGCTTGATCCAAGCTCCCCGCACCATCTCCGGACGTCCGACGGCAACCACCAAAATGTCCGCCTTCTTGATCAACAAATTCAGGTTCTTCGTTTTCGAATGGGCCACCGTCACTGTGGCATCGGCCCACTTGAGCAGTTCCGACATTGGCGTACCAACGATCTTGCTGCGTCCGATCACAACCGCATACGAGCCGGCAATCGGTGTCCCGGTCCTCTTAATCAGCTCCATGCATCCATTCGGCGTACAGGGTAAAAATCCGGACATATCACCCGTTGCAACACGTCCCTCGTTAATGGTGTTCAGTCTGTACGGATAACAGTCGGTATCAAAATATTAACGGTTGATTGGAAATAAGGAAGCATTCCGGATGTACCTACCCATCGACGTCCTTTTCCGGGGACACGGCATCAGTGACGAGATGTGCATCGATCGGTGTTTCCGAATCCAGCGGCATCTGCACGATAATGCCATGGAAGCAGGGATCCTCGTTAAGCCGTTTGACCTAGCACGAAAGAAAGCACACAAGGTTACGCATCATCCTTGGCATCGATTAAAGATAAGCGTACAATCCCCAGAACGGTTCCGATAATAGTTACTATCGATCATTGGAGTTTACCAAGCAGGAATGCGATTGCACTCGCGAGCGCACGACCAAACGCTGTATGTTCTGTATCGTTTTTGGCACGATCACAAACTGCGATTCGCGTGATATGTTTACGATGGCGTTATTTTTGAAACGAGCGCTTACTTTTAGTATTACGCTTGGTGGCATGAAAAATTGATCGTGCGATCGAGGATATGCAGGCACGTTCTCGTTTTCTGGATGTTTTATTGAAATATTTGGCGTTTATGACGTGCCGTACATGGCGCTTGTACATCAAACGCTGCCACTCTAATGCCATTAATTTTTTACTAAACGGCCTCGCGTAATGTTACACTTGCGTAAGAACGTGAGTAAGGACTGGAATATATTACATGGATATTGAGATTTCTTGAGGAAAGTGTTAAGGATATCGAACACTTTTCCTGTTCTTGAGATCTGAGATTCAATGCAACTTTTAAAAGAAGACAATTGGTGATGAACCTTTGAATCCTTCACGTTCCGTGATGGAGCACTTAATGCAGACTTATAGTGACAAATTGACTCTACTTTTGGTCTCAATACCAGTAGTCATACTTGCAATGTTACCTTGGAGTCTTATGAAGAATATTGGTTAGAGGACTATCAGTTCTTAACTAGGGAAAGAGACTGAAGGTCAAGATGAATTTTGACAATTTATTACCGATGATGTACGCAAGACTGACTCTCCTTTTGCGGGTAAATTGAAGTCGCGGAAGTCACAAATGGTTAACTAAGTACTATCGAGAATGCAGAGCTAGCTATAAAAGAAGTTTCCTTTAAATTGCAGAGAGAAGATGCAATCTCCGATTTAAACTATTTGTTTGTAGCTCCTGCATTGCAAGGTTTGTAGCCTCCATTGGTCAACGAGGACCTTGAAGGCCGCTCAGTCCACTTGGTAGTTAGTATGCCTATTTTGATGATCGTGGATGATCTCGATTTAGTTTTAAGATTATTTATGCTCAAAATACATACTTTTCAAGTTCGCACGATCTCCGAACTACTATTGTATCAAAAACGGATTTCTTCTTTTCTTTTCTTTACGACTTAAAAACCCTTTTCAGCTTAGATGTGTCTTGCAAAGATTATCAACACTTTTATACTATTCAAACTCTCTTAGTAATTATATAATAAATTTGAACGTTCCTATTGCAGCAAATTAAACGTCCGGCCTGCGACACAGTAAGTTACAAACTCTTTTCAATCGCCCAAGAATGACCTGATAATATGTTATAGAGCTGGTAGAAGTATTTGTTGTAATCAGAGGCGGATTAATTTATGGGCGGCGTAGGCGGCCGCCAGGGGCCTCGCTGGTTGGTGGCCTCCTCCCTCTCTTGATTCATCAAGGATCAAGGAGTCATAATGTTTAGGTCCTCAATTGCCACTCCGCCACAGGGGCCTCCAAAGAGCTTGATCCGCCACAGGTTTTAATAAAAGTGTTCTGATATTTTCACCGCAACTGAGAAGAGTAGTGCAATAATTACATGTATGATCGTAAAGATCCTAACGCTAAACAAGTGATAGAACGGATTCTTCCCTCGTTTTCGAGAATCACACACTTTGATCGATTCATTGACCACATCGAGATAAACATATTCTAACACCATCTACAAACATTGCAAAACTATCACTTTCTTTTGCAATCACTGGGGAGATAGTTCTTATGCCCTAGGCATGCCCCATTGAAGCGATAAGAACCACGTTGCTGGATGGGCAAATATTTATATTTGCTCGGCGATCTTTCATACGTCAGCAACTAACCTTGCATACTAACGTTGCGACATAAGTAGTGAGAAGGATTTGACGACTCATCGACGGAACAGCTGTGAGCATCACTTACCATCTGCTAGTTACAATGTTGCCCAACGCATAAGAGCATAGCATCGATATTGGAAAGTGGTGAGCACGATCGGTCTTATGTCAACTGACGGATTAACTCATGTTTTCCGCTTTCGGATGATCGCCGTTCCTGGTACAACATTAATTTTGTTACCAACCATAAGAAATATTTGCTCGCTATCCTCAGTACTCCTTCTCTCCTACCGAATTAAGCCTCTGACAAGCGACGACAAACTCTATGCTCTCCAATCTTCTCATCAAACGTACGACACGTTCGACCTCGCAGAAGGTGTCAACGGATTTTCCATCAAATTACTACACGCTCCCATTACGCGGGAAATTAGCGAATCGAAGTATGATGCGTTCCCGTCACCGTCTTTCCTTGTTTCACCACACCACGCAATCGGGGATGTTTTGGAAACAGCAAACATCGGAGCGGATTGCGGACTGTTCCACTCTGTGTCTTATCAAGAATGTGATCAATGAGGAAATGTTTTAAACAAACAACACTTACCGTTGCCAACAGCTCGTCCTGCGTGGTAGAACGCGGTAGCTGTACATGCTCGGCGTACATACCGATCTCTTCGGCCGCCTTGATTTTCATCCGGATGTACACGTTCGAGTCCTCGCGCCCCCCGACCTGTACGATCGCTAGCCCGGGAACCAGCGTCGGGATCTGGCGCCGTATTTCGGCCACTTCCTTCTTCAACCGCTCACGTATTTCCCTGTGAAAAGCACACACACAGACACACATTCACACACACACATACACAAAGAATTGTATAACACGGATTGTAATGCATTTCACCCGAAAAGGGGGAAATCCTAAACAAATTCGAATACAAAAACTCACTTGGCCACATCCGTGCCGGATAGGATCTTTGCACCGCTCAGCATTGTGTCACACTTGTTGCTGCTGCTGTATCGTTCACCAGGTGCCTTCTTGCGGGTCTCAGCAACGTCAGGTGGCCGTAGTGCTACTAGCTCGCTCACGAACTTCCGGGACGTTTCTAGTGCTGCCGTACCGATGTCGACCAGTGTTCCGATGGTACTGAGCGCTGACTGGTGCGCTTGAAAATGAAAATCGAACGCTATACCGTTGGTCGCTGGACGGGTTAGAGGGAGGACCGCAGAAGGTGACGTGGGTTTCCAACGAGCGACCCGAAGGGACCGAAGGAGCCGGTGAAGCATCGCAATCGCGCACTAGCTTCGGTAACGGTGCGCAACTGGATCGCTCACGGTCTGCGGTGTCATTCGCAATCATGGTGCTTTATCGCATCTGCCGATTCTGACGGCCATCGGCCATCGTGCGATCGCACAGGAGATCGCGCGAGTGGAAGTCGGGTGAGGTCGAATCGAAACGAAACGGATCGATCAAGGAAGGGGTGAGTTTGTGTGCGCGACTGGGAAAGATTGTGAGGTCCCTATCAATGGCAAAAGGCAAGGGTCGGCGCTAAAGGGCCGGGTGGTTCACTTCACCTTCCCGCAGTTCAAACACGGGTCATTGGAGGAAAAATGTTGTTCTCTGTGCTTTCGTGTTTATGATTTGTGTGTTTGGTTTCGCAAATGGCTTTCGGTTCCTTGAGATTTTGGTTCAACATTTAATAAATAACTCAAGGGTTTGAATGTCAATATCATAAAAATATGAATCTATTTGAAGCTGAATAATAGCAGGAGCCTGAGATCTGCTGTGTTCAGGATCATATTATTAAAGAAATATTTAAACATTGTTAGGTAATAAATCTAAATTCGAAAATCAGAATACTTTGTGTAAAACACGATTTATTAACCTCCATTGATCATGACCACCATTAAATCGAAAGAGGTGGCTATCTCTTACGGGAAGTTACCCCCGAAGCAATTTCATATGCAATCGCAAGCGGGTCACATCACAATAATGCAAAGAGACAAGCTTGGTGGTTAAAATTAGTTTTATTGAACGCTTCGAATGTAGGCAACTGCATCTTCGATAGCGGCGCAGACTAATGCAACTGCGTTCTGGGGGGATGGCAAAAATTAATCAAAAAACCAAGCTAGCTTGGTCGACACGTGACGGCAAGGTGTTGACGCTTGCGGTACATTAATCTTGCGAGTGTAGCCCTGCCGATAGACACCACGTTCCAGTGGCAGGAAATGGTTGATTATATGCCCAATGTCCAAGCCGGTGTGCAAGGACGTGGAAAATGTTTTGAGGAGCGAACGATGGACGACGGATGGATTAGCGATGATCAAACGTGTGGAATTTTGGGGACGATGTGAAACTTGGAACCCATCATCTTGGTGGATCGAGAGGAAATTGATTTCTATATTAGTAGCATCGACCATAAAACAATGTATGAAGTCGTAAATTATGTTAATATTGGCCAAGATCATATAGCAATAAGATAAAATGATCAGAAAATATGAAAACTTAGCATAAAAGTAAATTACATAAAATATTATGCAGAGCATAGGCGAATATCACTAAAACACCTAATGAGATAAGCAACAAAGGGGCTCTCGATGGAAAGAATGATAACGGCATCGGTGTTACAAGGCAGGACCGAACCAAAATCTCCTTCCTGATTGTTTTCCCGTTAACGGAACTGATCATCCTGTTGTAAGTCAAATCAGAAAAGACCTCTCGAGGCTACATTACCATAGAAGAAGATAAGGCACCCAAACAATTCACATGATCGTGTGCATCCCCAGCTGCTTTGGCATCAAAACAAATGTGGCCTTCGAAGCGCGTTTCGCTTGCTATCAAGCTCTAATTCTACAGAATATACAGTCCAGGTATTGGATCCCTGGTTCTTGTTGCTTACCTTGGCTTTGCATTTTTAGTCTTTTTAAACAGAACTACACAAACTAGAAATAATATCACCTGAAACAAAACACAGACCGCTTTGGCTGTACGGTACAATACTGACTGTCATTCGATTTGGCGCGCTTTTTTTTACAAGGGCTGCATATGATTCAGCTTCTGCAACAGCGCTACCCTAGGAAATGAAAATTAGCCTAGATAATGTTCACACTCACACACGCACACAGCTGCATGCGGCAAGTGTGTTTGCATATACCTGCACCCGTACCTGGCAGAAGGGCTTCAGGGGAACGTTCCCTTGCATGTGATTGGCATTTTGTAATGAACGACCGAACCGGCTTCCTTTACCTTTGGCGGATTTTGATGTGAAAAATCGTTCCCCGACAGTTATCGTCATCAACTGCTTGTCGGTTTCCGGTGCCAAAGGCGTTGGAAAACGGTGGCAATAATATATTAATCAACCGAAGGGGTGACTGCAACGACTTCCCCGCTCGGACGAGAGTGCATCCAGCACCTTTCATGGATGCGGTTGAACGAACGATGGGGCCACGGGAACCAAGCGACACTTGGCTGCGGTTCGCGGTTCGATGATTCGATCACGTTGGGGAATATCGGATATCGATGTTGACGAAGATCATCCCAGATAGTGAAATTGGTTTGCCAAACGTCGCGATACGAGCTGAAGCGTGACGTAGCCAGGCAAATAGCAACCGATCGCGTGTCATATCGTGGCGGCCGGTCAGGTCTCAGGTGTCCGATGTAATTTTATCGTTCATCCATGCCATTTCCGAGGTAGTAGAATGTGCCAGCAGAGAATCTTTCGTTTGTCACGTATGGAGTGTGCTAAAAATAACAATAAATCCAATAAGCCAAATGAATGCGTTGTGCAGTTCGAGGGTAGGAAACTTTAAATATTCCAACGGATACGTGCAGCAACTCTTTTATCTCTTTTTCCCAATCTCATACCAAGAGGACAAAAAGGTTGGATTACTTACTGAGGCTCAATGGAACATTCACTTCGTTTTAAAAAAGAAAAAAATTGGTTATGGCCGTTTTTGAAACATAATTTTCAATTATAGCATAAACGGTTTTTTCAAATAGTTGTCACTTTACATGACCGACACGTGCTCCAGCTGTTCAGCCGCTCTGCTCCTGTCACAACAAACTATCGCTCTGTTTTCCTAACCAAAATAAAGAGATTGCATCTCTGGCGTAATCTTTTGCCAGTTCGGAAAATCGCTCGCCAATGTAAAGTACATCTAGCCCAACAACGCAAGTAAGAAAACGTTTTTCTACCGCATTAAGTTTCCTGGGTAAAAATGTCTGGGCTTAAAATACATTGAACTTCCATTTCGAATAGATCCATCCTGCCCGTCCTCGTTGGAGCGTGTGTCAAAACTATGTCCCAGCACTACAAGAACTTTCTTAGTCTACTGGAGCGGTGGCCTATCGATAAAAGTAAAGTGGGCCGAGATTTGGGCCAATACTTGCGCGATCAACTAACTGCCGTGCTTGGTTCGTCCAACATTGTTGCCGTGAAGGACGACCGACTCCAGAAACAGTTCCGCTCATTGGAAAACATTGTAAACGACGTGCACGGTAATCGTTATCCGCGCACCCTCAATTCTACCGCTACCGGACTTTCGGGAGAACAGTGCCGTGAAGTGCTATCTACCGAGTTTCTGCAGATACTGCAGAAGAAGGACTAGTGTGGCGCGATGGCGTGGCACGGCTGGAGTAGAATAGTTCATGCTAGCATAGTTAGGCTAAACGTTTACGAAAGATGTTACTCGACCGTTGGCCATCACAAAACACCACCGCTTCATCGTGCGGTAATGGCCACGGAAACGGTGAAATTCTTCGAACCACAGCGCGAGCAGGTGTTTATTGATATGACCTTCGGTGCCGGTGGGCACACACGTGCCCTGCTCGAGGCAGCCCCCGGTTCGAAGATTGTGGCCCTGGATCGTGATCCACTCGCACACCGATTAGCGTGCGAAATGGCTGAAGAGTTCCCCGGCCGCTTAATACCACTATTGGGGAGATTTTCCGAACTACCGGCACTGCTCCGAACCGTCGAAGGTTTCGATCGGCAACGATACTACAACGGCATTCTGTTCGATTTCGGTTGCAGCTCGATGCAGTTTGACGAAGCTGCACGCGGGTTTTCGCTATCGCGCGACGGCCCCCTTGATATGCGCATGGATAAAGATCGCTGCCCGGACCAACTGTCGGCCGCCGATATACTTGCCCGCATTCAGGAGCCAGATCTCGTCCGCATCCTGAAGGTGTACGGGGAAGAAAAGCAGGCGAAAAAGATTGCCCGTGCCATCGTAAACGCACGCTTCACGATTAAGCGCATCGAGACGACGGCCGAATTGGCGAGCATCGTTGCGCACTGCTTGAGTCAGGGTGAGACCGGCGGTGGACCGTTTGCGCACGATTTCCGTCAGGATAAACTGCGCCGACCAGCGCACGTCGCAACGAAAACGTTTCAAGCGCTACGAATCTTCGTCAACAACGAGCTGAATGAAATCAACTACGGTATGGTGCTGGCGAAACATCTGCTACGGACCGGCGGTAAGCTGGTAACGATCGCTTTCCACTCGCTTGAGGATACGATCGTGAAGCGGCATCTGACGGGACACGTGGTGGATGACGTCGCGAGTAAGGTTCCGCTGCAATACATTAGTCACACGCTGGCGCACGCCACGGACACGATGCAGGAGATGATGAAGCCGAACTGGAAGCAGATCAACAAACATGTGATGGTGCCGACGGACAGTGAGGTTGCCGAAAATCCGCGTAGTCGCTCCGCCAAGCTACGGGCCGCCGTACGGTTGAGTTGAGTTGCACACTAAATAAATCAAAACTGTGTTCTGTTAGTGTAGTATAAATTAGGGGTTTGAGCTTAATTAATGTTTTGAGAAAAATTATCTTAGAATATTGATGAGTTTCTAGAGCAATACAAAATATTATTAAAGAAATTAAAACGCAACAAACATTCATTCAAATTAATGAATCAATTGGGGTGGTAATCGACAGGCTCTACCCAACTACGCAACGCCTTAAATAAGACACTTGAGACGGGTTCTTTTTTTTGTATTATCAGTTGTGTTTTAATTTTCACATAAAATATTACATGTATTTATTTCGATTTCTAGCTGCACCGTAAGGAAGAAGCCTTTGCGCTCTCACACACCCTGTTGCCTCATCGCCCTTAACTGGTTGGGAATGCCAGTCACACCCCCTCCTGCAGCTGGATGCATTTTCGGCAAGGATTGTGCATTCGTCGGAATATCCAGCTATTTGTCTGTTTGTGCTTTCAGGTATGGCCTCATCAGCCACAAAAACTCCACCTAAGTTCTAATCTAGTCGAATCGAATTTCTTATTACCGTATATTTGCCGTTCATCAGCCGAACCGCTCTCTACCGTTAATGGTAGTAGTGTGTATTTTGGCGACCAAATGATCATTCTCGTTATCATAAATGCATGCACTATCCATGAGCGGTAGGGGTTCAGACAAAACGCCTCCCTTGTGCGAGTGACTGCTTTTTCTTCTCGGCACAGATTGATACAGCAATAGGTCATCCGTTTGCGCCTTTCCCATCCATTTTAATCCTTTGTTTGTTTCACAGGGAAGTTTCAGTTTAATTTATTTCAAGCCTAATTTAAATTTGGTTTTCTTTTGTTGTTCATCATCTTCTTCTTTTTGTAGTACACGACGGCATTGAAATGTGTGCCTTTTTAATTAATTATGAGACATTTTTGTAGTTTTGTTTTAACACATTACTTACACCACTTTTTGTTTCTTTATCTTCGAACGGTTTTCGAAAAAAACACGGAGGACAGTGGATGCCCTCCTCTGTTCTCGCATGTGGTGCATTATCTGCCAAAAAATTTCCTAGATTCCGAAAGCCGCAATTCTTTAACTACTGTACCGGTCGAAAACTTTATATACTACGTGTTTCGTGAATTGTTGGCTGGTTTTTTGTTTGTTTCGTTTGCCACTACTTGCACGGTACGGACTATCCGTCCACTTCTATTCCAAGGACGTGTAGGAAATGTAAGTTTTTATTTTTGCTACGGAATACTGACTCTGGCTGGCGGATGATGGGAGGCTCTTCTCATTCCTAATACTGTGCGCGTCCACGTGTTTATGGAATGGCGTACACACGGCAATCGCAGGGAATGCATTTTCCTAATCATGCGTAGTACTCGCGTGTTATGTGAATCAATTTCCTAGTGTACGAATCGATTGGTTTTACTCGGACAAGGAACTATAATGGTTGCTGAAAACAATGCTTCAGAGCTTCATCGACTAATGGAACGGGGATCGAACGTTTGTTTGTTTGGGGAGTTTAGTTTTGTTCTAGTTATGTTGATTACTCGTGATACTCGTTAACTAATGTAGTTTTCGTCTGTTTTTCACTAAACTATTCTATTTTAATTGTACTCTAGGCAAGAGGAAACTTGCCGTGGCACAGGGAACGTGTGCATCTATTAGAAAAGACGGGACGAGTTTGAGTAAAAATAATAAAAAAAAAAACAAAGTCACATGCGGGGATCGCTCGCGAAATTTAGCGAGAGAACCCACATGGTTGGCGACGGTATCCTTTTGCTACGGTCCTACTACAATCTAGCTTTAATCACATTGTATAATAATCGTACAATTCACGCGCTGTTTTTCCCTAACAAGTTGATCTTTTTCTTCATACAATAGTGCAAGATGTTTTATCTATTACTAAGAAATACAGGAGCTCATTATGCTGCACCCAGGAGTGCAAAAAATCAGGATGTTACTCTTCACCAAACCATCTTCGTTTACCTTTCGGAGCATCGCACATTTTACGGTTAAATGTTTCTGTGTTATATGTTTGTTCGTTTGGCACACGGCACACATGTAACCTTTTTTTTTGGGTATAAGTGTAGAATAGAGTCCTCCACTTCATTCGCGCATTTTGGAAGAATTGGACCATGGAATACTGGACGATTCTGCTCATTGTTATGGAAAAAAATCTAAACATTCTCCAAATAAAGTTTAGAGCATCCCCCAACGTTGTTTTGGGGTCTGATTTGAGAATCCGTCTGTAATTGTTTTACAGAACTAAGCATTACTCGAAAGCTAGCCGTCGGAAACCCCATTCTATACCAAACAACGATTTGGTTTGGACCCTGGTAGATCCTCTGAACAATAAGAAACAGACACTCTCCAAGAAGATGGGTCAAACTGATCATGATCGATTGATTTAACTATCCCCAACGGTGATGGGGACTCTATTCTACCCTTTTCACCCTTTTTTAACTTAATTCGTCAATTTGCATTGTTGATTTGAATTGGATTGCTGATCCATTCTAATCATACTGCCCTGTGCACAATCTCTTGCAAATGCAACATTGTTTTGTTGTGCTTCTTTCGTTTTGTTCGTTTTGTTCTATGTTCATGCGCGCAATTTGTGGTTATGCACTTCCGGTAGTGTGTTTTGCTTCCTGTCCATATGTTTGCATCGTTTGTGCTGTGTCCTGTTCGTTTCCCAGATTTGCTTGGTGTGATGTCAACAGCAAGAAGCTTAGAAAACCAGTCTTTATATCTCATCGTTTTCCCACGTTTCGTATGATTCCTTCGCTTACATAATGTATCTATCCTTAGTTCGTCGCCTCGGTGTGTATCAATGGTAAATGGTATATGGCTTAACGGTTTGTTGTAGTGTGCACTGCTTCAATATTTGTTGCCTTCGTTAGAGTAAAGTTTGATCTCGTTCACCAGTGGTGTGGTTTTGTTCGGCAACAACACGTGACATTTCGCAACCGGTAACAGCGTGTGTGCTCCATTCCCGGATGCACAAATGCATATTAGCCGTACGCTTAAAACTAACAACTATTTACACAATGTGAAAACATATCATAAAATGCACTTAAGCAACTAACTCGAACGTACAAACCCCGGTGATGGTGTTTGCACGATGCTCATTGATCTTTTGTTTTTTTACAACGCAAGCGCCTGATGGAACGCTCGGAAGCAAGCAGTCAGAGATAAAGCATGTACGCAGCTTTGCAACGAACAACGTACGTATGATCGGCACGAATGATAGAATCGACGCTACAAGCGTCTTACAGTTCCCAAAGTGAAAATGGAAAAAAGCCTGTGGCATCATAATCAATATGATTACTTCTCGATAGAAATTTTCCTCAACGTAAGCAAACGATGGAAGAAGAAGAAAATATGCTACAAACGACATAATGTGTTGCAGTACATGCTTGCCGGCTAGAAAAGCAATGTACTAGCGGTTTGTTAAATAATTCAAAGTGTATATGCTGTTAGGGGTAGTAGAAAACTTAAACAACCATCTATCAGAAAAGTACAAACGCACTCCCCGTGATACGGATAACGGGTTGTGCTTATTCTCTCTCTCTCTCTCTCTCTCTTTCTTCGTTTCTGCGGATCGAACTTTCGACGACTAGATTTAGTGTTTCGCAGTTGTTATCAGGAATAAGTTGTTCGGGAATTGGGATCCTTTAAGGATTAACGAGTACTAAATGGTAATATCTCACAGCAGTGGCGCTGTTCACCGCCGTACCGTAGATCGGCGAACGTCTGTGTGCATGCATCGCTTATGCTACGATATACTAAATACTGCGCTTAACTTAGGTATAAATTGGTCGTATTTATAAACGGTATAAAAGCGAATCCGGTCCGGTAAAACTATGACAAAAACGATGGTCAAGATGCGGTGCACCGGTGTTACCACGCTACGTATAATAGCTTACTTCACCTGCTATACATATAAAAATAATAACCCATACGAAATGGAGAGGAAATGTTAAATGCAAATAAATACTTTTTCCCAACCCTCACTGAGGAATCATCTTGGCTGGAAGCATACAGCAGCTTACGCCTGATTGTGGTCCAGGTTAAGATGATGGTTGCCGGTAGCCACCACAACCGACAGCTCGTCGTTGTCGTCTCCGTTCATCTTCACGATAACCGTACCACCGTTCTGCAGTGCCGGTGGCGGTGGTGTCGTTCCACCCGGTCCCATCCCGACAACCATCGGTGGGCAAACGGCATTCGGTGTACCTGCTACCACGCCGGGAATTGTCATACCCGGTGGTGGATTAATCGATGTTGTCGTTGTAGTTGTCGTGGCTGTACCATTGCCCACACCGTCCGGCGTACCGCCTGCGAGCTGATTGTTAATGCTACCATTGCTGCAGATCTTGCTGTACAAATCCGGCGTCGCCGTCATCATGGCTGCATCGTCGAACTCAGTGCGCAGCTCCGTGCACTTGAGCAGACCGAGATCCTTCGGCATGTAGGAAAGTATCCGATAAATCTGCCGGATATCATCGTACGACGTCCAGATGCCCGGCCGCTTGTTGTGGTACAGTTTGGCATAGGTGTAGATGTTTGCGGTCTGATCGTACTCGAGCTGCATCGCTAGGGAGCTTATGGCGCAAAACTGGCACGCCTGGAATCCACCGTATCTGTGGAAATAGTGAGCGAAAGGATATCGTTAACATGTTGCTTCAACGTCCTGCGGTTTCCTTCTTCGCCAGCGTTTATATCGTCAACTTACCTATCCACAACCACGATCGGACCATTCCTGTACTCGCTGCACCGTTCGTGAACGCGCACAGCAAAATCAAATATCGAGCGGGTATTGTTCATATCGGGCCAGGCAGGATTTTCTAGCATCTTTACGCTCAGCTCGTAATCGTCCTGTATCGATTGGATGACAAAGTTCCGCACGATGTAATTGTCCTCCGACGTTTCCGACACCATCCGGATGCGGTAGTAATCACTTTCGATCGGTTCCGATTCGTTAGGCCAAAATTGCAAGAAAGACTACCGAGAAAGAAGCAAAACAATCGAAACGCTTTAGAACGTTCCTTTTCTTTGGCGGCCTCACCGTACTACCTACCATGTTATCTACCGACGAAAGCAGCACCACTGTTTGAGCGTTATGATCCCATACCATCTGCCAAAAATCTTTAAATGTCTCGATCAACGGATGCTGGGTGACGATAAAGTCACGCAGCCGGCGGAATCCGTGCAGCCAGGTAGCGTTGATGTAATCGCTTCCTTCAACGCCCGGTTTCGGTGTCAAATGCACCCGGCTACCCTCCAGCGGTACCAACGAGCTTCGATTTTTGATTGCATTTACCGGTTTCAACGAGGACGTCAAATTGATTTCCTTTGGTTGATAACTCACGATAAGCTGAATTGGGGGGAGAAAAACAGTAAAATGTAAAGAGCGTGCTTACGATGCACTGTCCCACGTGTCTAATAATGCCTACCTTGTACTGTGCGTCGATGTAATCCAGATGGTTCACTAATCCACCGATCGCTTCCATCTTAATGTTCGTTTCTCCGCTAGCGATCGCCTCTACCAGTGCGTCATGTATGAAAATGTACTGCTCCTCGGTCTGCACTAGATAATTCCGCTGGGCCCGAATGTATCGCAGAAAGCCGAACACGTTTAGGGAACCCTTCGCTTCGATCTGTTTCAGCATTGCATCCAGCACGATGAACGTCCCTGTACGGCCAACACCCGCCGAACAGTGCACCACAATCGGGCCGGCATCCGGTGGGTTAGCGGTGGTGGACTTTTTCACAAAGTTAATCACCGGCAACGGATGGTCGGGAGTGCCATGGTCGGGCCAGTTCGTATAGTGATACTGGTAAACGGTTTTTTCCATTTGCGATTGTTTTTTCTTCTTCATTTTCAGATGCTTGATGTGCAGCGTTCTCACGGTGTACGTCGCCATCACGTCCTCCTTCACCAGCCGTACCTGTATAATGCCGTACGTTTCGGTACCATCCTTTGGCCAGTACATATCACATTTCCGGCGGCCCCGTTCGACGAGATTCGTTATCATTACGATCACTGCGACACGCTGCTCCCACACCATGCGCCAGAAGCAATCGAACGTGCCCGGCAACGGACCCTGAGTGCCGATGAATGCACGCGGCTTCTGGTAACCATCGATGAAGTTAGCGTTAATGTAGTCAAGATGCTTCTTCTGGCCCGGTACTTGCCGCAGATGTACCCGGCTGTGATCATCTGTAAATAGATTATTTTGATAAATTAGCCAATGTCTTCGTTGTCTCCTTCCTTTGTTCTATACTTACAGGCGATCACATTCAAATATCGGTTCTTGCCCTTGTTTTCTGGATGCTGCGAGTTCTCCGATGGGTACTCATCGTTAAGTGCCTCACCCTGAATCGCTTCGTACTCCTTGCTGAAACCGATGTCACCGTCCGCATGCAGTTGGGCAACATGTTTAGCAAAGTCTGCCACCGCGACTGGGCAGCGGACTTCACCACCGACTTCACTCGGTCCTTCCCAGTCAATCAGACCGGCCTGTGCACCCTGACAGGGCTGCGGATCGTCCAGATAGTAATATGCCGCATGGAAGCACTTCCTAAAATAACAAACCAAAACGAAATTACAGATTAGAGTCTGATATGCAAACGACGATACTGAACGAAAATGATTTCACTATCGCACTATTATATGCTATGCTCTGTAACATATCTTATCGATCACCAGGAAGTACTTTTCATTTCAATCATACCCATTAGGGAGACAAAAGAGGTCTGGTCCGTCACTGTCAAAGCATTTTCGTGTAAACCATTTTTCTTTCCACCTTCCGTGCAGTTACTTTTACCGCTACCGGTGTCGATGACAAACATGAAATGAATTTTATTTTTTCAAACTTTATATTCTCCCAACTTTACTATCGGTGTTTGGCCACCGGCAGAATATTGTACGTGATGCGATCTTGCTAGGTAAAAACAAAATGCACGTTGATAAGAAGCTGATCGTTGTTACGATAATATTATAACAAAGCAGCCGTGAAAGTATCCCGGGTGTCGTGCGTGGGGGTGTACTCACACACTTTGGAGAAACCCCCCGCTCCAACCCAATCGCCAATGAGACATATCGTACACTGGTGTCTAACAGGCCTACATTAAATGCTCCTCGAACGAGGCCATAAATTAAGGCGTTTAGCACACAAACACGATATCTTTCCCTCTATGCAAAGCTACTCAACCACTTCCGTCGTTGTCGCCGGTGTCACGATCTTGAGTGATGCGGTGATAGAGGGGAACCAAGGAAATCAGGGGTTGGCAAACGTTTGAAAAGGTATTTCAATTTCGAAAATAAGATACATTTATTGTGGGGCACATTAACCTAAATGATCGAGTTTGAATAAAATGATCTGCTATATCTTGCTTATCTCCTTTTCTCACTCAAAAGATTTTAAAAAAATATTTAAAAAATTAGGTTGAGTTCGTAAACTGAAAGAACAAGCCGTGAGTTGAGTTTACAAAGTGTAAATTATGTGTAATTTCAATATTTTTGTTTATGAAAGATTATCAATCCAATTTATATATTTTTTGTTCTGAAGTACAGACAACTGTTAAATGATATTAGCAATTAATGAAAATGACTCAACTGCACAAGTATTAAAAATTTCTTATTTAGATAAAACTCAAACTTCTATTGAACCACGTTACCTTTACTTAATGGCCATTGCAGTATGGTAAAATGACTAAAATCAGGCTTGCATTCCATGGCACAATAATTGTCCACATGGCCTATCTGTAAAATCATTCGCTTAGTATAAACGAATCGATGTTGAGAACCAAACTTTGCCGACCCCTGAATTGGGCCGATCTGTGCGGGTGAGTAATTATTTAACGCTAATTTAGGGTTTCGGTACAGGTGAGATAACGTTATATAATGACATTTTTGTGTCCTTTTTTTTGCCTCCAATAAGACCAACCCCCGATAGATGATGAATCACGCATCACCCTTTGGCACAATTATTCATTCCATCGTAATTGAAATGTTTGACGTGACCGGGAGGTGATTAGTATTTGAACAAATGGTAACGCACCCATCCGGTGTGATACGTTGCGCACAGGTAAGAAATGATCATTTATATTGCAAATATTTTTCTTACTTTGTGTGATCGGTAAGAGCGATCTCAAGTTTAAATGTTGGTCATGTGATCGTAATTATTACCGGTGACGTTACAGAGCTTTGCAGCAAAAGCATTAAGACAAACGTTTAACAATTACAATCAAATAGTTGCGTTTATTCCACTGCTCAATTACAGTTTCATATTCTTATAAAATGTTTCCCGTAAAACTCACCTCATCCATCCACACCACGAAGGCATTGTGGTTTGTAACGAACTAAATGACTATCCTCTGCTCAACCAAAACACAAGCACAATTGATTTTGCAAGTTATAAAACATTGGCCCGTCTGTCTCTCCACATACATAAAAGACACAAACGATTGCTACTCATCTGGAAAAGATTATTGTCACAAAGATTGTTCTACGCGTAAATGTCTCTAATTTGGAATATACTTTCTACACAAAAACGGACAGTAGAAAAAACGTTTCATTTGTAAAACGCACCAAACATTCAAGGCTTCAATTTAAATTACACGCATCTTATTACATCGCGTTCCGGGTAGATTCCATCGTTTTGCGCGCTATAACTCGACATGATCCAAGGTTTTTTTGTGATTGCCCTTGTAACACTACCGCTGACCGGCGGTTGTGACGTTGCTCTCGAACCGAACTGTCTTAGAAGTCGTACCGTACCGATCGACCGGTTTGACTCGCCGGACGATGCTCGCGAATGTGCAGTGTGCGATGCAAAACAACAACTGAACGATATTAGCTAGCCTTCTCCGCTGAGAGGCAAAGAGACATTGAAGAAGTATAATATGTGGCTGAGATTCGCTATGTGACTGTTATCTTTCTTACGGCAACACGCAGTGCGGCGGTACAATACGGAGAGCAATGTTATTATTTGTTACGTTACGTTCTCAATTGATCGTAGCGCGTGTTGTTAATGGACTTCTAAGATAAAAAAATAAAATATAGCATAAAAATAGCGTGAATAACTCGTTCAAATAAACAGATTTGCATTTAACCTTAAAAGCGACCATCTCCCAATAAAAGACTTTCGATAGGAGCTTTAAGAAAAAATAAACTAAAAGTTTCTTTGCACCAATCATGCATAGGTGGATCCAAACGTTCATCATTAATCATATCGCACATTTCGCGAAGACGGCCACACATTTACTCGAATGACTAGGTCCCACCAATGTTTGAAATTGGATACGCGTGCACCACTCATGGTTCCATTGTACGCTCTTCGCTCATTCTAACAATATTCCGTTACTTCACCCGTAATGGCCCAAGCCAAAAGCTTGGAGCTCTCTCAGTTCCCTAAGTTTTGGTTTTCTCACCGATGTTTTGGTTGTCTTTTGCGTATATGTTTGTTGACACTCAAAGACAAATTAATGCTAACATTTGAACGTCAACATCAATTCACGCCACACACCCTTTACTGCAGCGAGCGATAAGCAGCATAGTTTGTACCGATAAAATTTTGACGGTCCCCAAAGGCGAAAGCAGAATCCCGGAACTGCACCGCGCCATGTGCGATGCACACGCGTTTAGCAATTGTTTACTAAACTTGTCACGCAATCAAAACACATGAATTGCATGCGTTTATACCTCTGTGTAAGGTGGCCACGCCAAAACAAACGCCAGCTATTATCGAAACGTACACCAACAGGCGGAAAATGTGCATTGTTGTACGCTTGGTATTATGTGTGGCATAAGTGTATAGCATCAATAGAAAAAATGAGTACTTACTTCCACAGAATGAGTCCCAATACGATCAGCAGCAGTGCAGAAAAGCTAAACACAATGCCGGCCAATACGGCCAAGTTGTAATCATCGTATGCCTGTCGCTGGGATTTAAGCGGTGCCTTTTCGCAGTTTGGTTGGAGAGAAATCTAGCAAAGGAATCGATAAACAAAACAAATTCAGTATTAGGAAATGGCTAACCGTTTCAGCTTTACGCCAGTACGTTGCTTACCTTGCGTGGTTCGGAGTACGATCCGAGAATGATTTGTTTGGGATTGATAACACTTGCTGATGCTGCACGTACTTTCACTTCGTACACAGCATTGGTCGTAAGGTTCGGAATGATCAGCTAGAAGGGAACAAAAAGAAAGAACATAATAAGTATCTTTAGTTTGACGTTACTGACTGCAGTCATCGAACCGTACCGAAGTTTCCATGATGGAAGCATTCACCGTGATGCGAATCTCGCGAAACTCGTGGTACGCAATGTTCCGATAGCTAATAATGTACAGATCGATCGTGTTGTAATAGGTTTGTGGAATGCGCCACCCGTAATACAGCTCGTTGTGCGAGTGGCACGTTAGGTTGACCACCTTCGGTGCGCTCGGCCCACTGACATCGGTACGCTGCGTCACCTCGGATGGTTTGCCGTCGTGTTTTTTCGTAAATGCCGTCACTAGGATGCGATATTCAGCAAAGGGTTCTACAAAAAGAAGGTGGAGGAATTAATAGTAACAGAATGTTTTGTCCATGAATTGATGCACTTACTCAAATTGGAGAGCGTGTAGTGATAGACCGAGTTCTGCATTTCGTTCAGCTTCAGAATCGGCATGTGCAGATCGGTTTGGTTTTGATGGATGTAGTACACACGGTATCCGTGGATGGCTCCATTCGCTTTTTCGGGTTCGCGCCAGGTCAGCTTGATGGTGGTGGATGTTACTTCCAGCACGGTCAGGTTCTGGGGTGGGCTTGGTTCTATGGGAAAGTGTGTAAACAAAGCGTGTAATGCATGTTATGACAAATTTGTTTATCAAATAGTGCATCGAGATTAGTTAAAAATAAATAAATTTAGCTTAAATGCAGTACAGCTAAAGCTACATGAACATGAAGTGTTTTTGTTTTACCAATATCATCATCTGCCGAAAAGGTCGGATCGTGTGTGGATGTTTGCGGTTCATCGTTGCTCGCTGCTTGCTCGATCGGTATTACACGAACCACTGCTGGCGAAGAGGAAGATTTCAGCGGAAGTACCCTGGGTTCCTCAAAGTCTTGCTCAAGCCCTTCCATCTCATCTCCCCCATTACTTCCGTCTCCAGCATCGTACGGATGAAGATTGAATGGTTCGGTTTCGATTTTCTTTGCGACCGCATTTAAAGCGCTCTCGGAAGCTTCCGAAGGTAACGGTGTGGTTGTCGAGATTACTTCCAGCTGTAAACCGGTCAACCGTATCGGAACTGTCGAAAACTCCGCTGGAAGGGCCCATACAGTGCTGCCAGCAATAGCCAGCATTATCAATAGTACCCGCAACACCGTGTACATATTGCGAATACTTATCATTTTCATTTCAAATTCTCTTCTATCGGAATGCTTCCTTCTCTTTCACTACCGACACAGGGCCCTTTCGGCACGGGTGTAGGGCGTGAGCGTATGCGTCTGTGTGGACCGGTAGTCGGGTGTGAATTTGCACTCTTCTGCGTTATTTTCACTCTACCACCACTAGCGCCGCACCGGTCCTTTGTCCGCACCGTTGCTCACAAACGATGGATACGGGTTGGGGGGGAAGAAGCACAAGCGAAACAGTGCGTATTCCGCCGATTTTCTTTTTTGAGGACCGTTTTCTTTTACACTTCTTTGTTCTACACCGAACACATTACCGCTTCCAGGATGGGGGCACACAGGGCACGGGACAGTTTCGATTTTCGTTTCATTTTGCACACTTCAAACATATGCCTCACAAGAAACACGCACCCACGACGAACCACACTGAATGTAAGCCACAGACCCACTCGATTGGTAGCTTCCCAACCCACCCAGTAATCAGTTTAGTGCAGGCAACGACGAAGAAGAAAAAAAAGTCAATTGCAGGGGAAAGGTCAGTTAAGTGGCCGCCCCACTAATTCTCGGCGGATGTTTCGTTCACAGCTTTCAATTGCCATCAATTGAGCGTTACACGGGTGTCTGGATCGGGCGGACACAGTGAGGCAGGATGGGAACGGGAAAGTGATTCACTTGCGGCGCATCAAGGGCTAGGTGCAAACTTTTCACGGTTCTGGTCAGGGCGGGTTTTTTTTTTTGCTGGTTCGTACGGGCACACTGATGTTTCGATCGATTTCAATGCGTGCCTCTTCTTGTTCTTATTCTTCACGGTTGTGTTTCCCAGGCAAGGATGCAAAAAACCACCACACGTGCCATGCACCGCACTACGGTGAAGTGTGCAGAAACGAGCGAAAACTTTCTCGTTTTATTTACCACGGAGAAACCATCTTTCTGCACGGCTTTTCACCTAGCTTTTAGCATATTTAAACACTACCCTGCCTACGGTATGGGGTTTGCTGGAAAGCCATATTTGTTTTGACAGTCTGGCTGTCACAGCGGCATGTGTTTATCGTGCTTGGCTCAACGCTTGATGCCACTCGCCCGGTACAGGGTGAGTACAGAGAAAACGCTTCGCACCAGGTTGTGAACGCTTTGAGCGCTCTCTGTCGGTGGGTTTTGTTACTATAATCTTCACCTTTCACTACAAGGCTGCAAAAATAAACGTTCGTCGAAAGATTTGCATTGAACCAGAAAAAGGATTTTTGTTTAAATTAAAAATCACAAATTAACTGTGAAAATTCAACAATAAATTCGTTAGTTCGTACCGCTACAAATGGCTTAGGAAAATGTTTCATCGCAATTACTGTTAGGAAATCGTAGCTGATATTCCATCCTCATAAGCAAGTTCCACCATTCGTTTTGCTTTACCGTCCAGACATGCGTCGACCATAAGCACATAAAACGATTATAATAATTAAGCGAACGATGGTTTTCATGAAAGCTGCCCCGACGGCAACCTGCAACGTTGGGCGAGATTGTGGAAATGTGATAATTTTCTTTTATAATTGAATGCCCAATCGTTCCACCTCCCAATGCTCATCCCAAACTACGAGCGAGTTTCATGGAAGCACGTGGAAGGATCTAGGTTAAGGAGAGGTAATCAAAATTCGGCACCAACAGCGGAGAAAAAAAAACTTATCCAACCAGATCACCGCAGAATGGAACGAGTTTGGTTGGGAGAAAGTAGAAAGTTCAATTCGTTCATGGTTGGAGTTTTTTTTTCTCCCTGTGTGCTTGCAGCTTCGATGGAAAATGATTGCCCTCCGGGTTGGTTTTTCTTGCCACGCTTGGGCTGGTGTCTTATATTTCGGGATGTACGAAGAGTGTAGAGCATTTTTCACACCAACCCAATAGACCAGCCATCTCGCGCGTAATCCTATTAGGCAATCCCACCGCACTACGTACTGGAGGAATCGACGATGCGCCGCTAACGGGCTGCCAATGAGTCTAGGCACTAGGCTGGTATTGCCAACGCCAACGTTTTATTGGCACAGCCAAACACCGTAACGAAGTGTGCTTCCAGCTGGTGGAGACATTTGAAATTCTCCAGACATACGTGCGTGACGCGATGATTCGGCTTTAAAACAGCTTTCCCACGGTCACGTTGTATGCACGTGTGTGTGTGTTTGTGTGTGTGTGAAAGCGAGAAAAAATAGTATTTTCAATTGATTAACATTTAGTAAACTGCTACTCGAATGCTACACCTCAAGTGTCCTTAATTAGGTTCATAAATAGGCACGTACTACTTCCGGAGTGCTTCTGCTATGTTGTGCTCTCCCGGCATCGAGTGTACGTATCAATGAGTAATGAAACCGGAAACTTAAACCATTCCTTTTATTTCTTCACGTAAATAGCACAGAATCCGTATATTAATTTTCTTAGTGCACCACTGTAGGATCCGATTGTGCTGTGATCGGATTGCGACTAAAGTACCTTCGCACAGCATGGCAAGAAACAATCGTGGAATGGCAAGCTGGCACAAAACCATGAAATA